>NW_021027019.1:734885-746085 GCF_004153795.1 Camellia sinensis
TTATCAAATAAATATTTGATCCAATTTTCAAAAAAGTAAATTAGAAAAACAAAAATGTTACAAACAAGTATTATTGGAATCCAAAATCACTATTTTTTTAGGTAATAATATACCAAAAAAAATACAAAATACAAAATCAAAATTATTAAAAATAATATGTAATTACAAAAAGTGTCACCACAGCCTATATTTTCTAACGAAAAATTATGTATAAATAGTATTTTCCTTTTCTTTTGTTTTTCTCAAGACTAAGATTCGTATATAAAAGGTAAAGGATTTAAGAATTTGAATTGACAACACAAAGATAATGAGAATACTTACAAAATAAAACAACCCTTCCTTTAGACAGCGACTTGTAACAAATCACAATTTTAAAATTTAAAATCACATTTCAAAGTTCTAATCATTCAAATTAATAACTCATTTCTAATACAAATGAGGTAGCTTTAGGGCCTCAATTTCAATATTAAATTAGGTTAGCTTTCAACATAGAAAAATCATAAAACATATATCAACACCCATTCTTTATCAGTAGCAGTTGAGATTTAGAATATTTTTTTTCCTTTCTTCATTTATTATTATTATTATTATTATACTATTTTTACATTATATTTAGTTATTATTATACTATTTTTTTTTTTTTTTTTACCCTTCTTTCTTTTTTAACGTGTTGTCCTCTTAGCCATGGTCTGTGCATTCATCTATTCGTCACAATTACTGTTTAATGTTTACATTGTATAATTTACCATCACCTACCACAACACTTTACCGTTACCTACCACACACTCACCTACTACTACTCAACCTACTCCCTTCACCTACCTACCACTATCCACTTACACCTACATTCATATAAGAAGACCATCTGATGACCGATTGTTAATACACAACATCGACAATATACATCAATCAATAATAAATACATCATAATTTTACATGTATCAGCAGCCGGGGGTTAAGAACCTGTTCATTCTTGCTTCACGGGCGGGGCGGCGGGCAGCCTCGCCTTGGCCCGCCCGCCGGACCACTACACATACCCTGAGACTTCCGCTGTAACTTCATCTTTCAGCTAGCCTCTTTCATCTAAGTCATTTAGTCTGAAAGACTGTTTACAGCCATGATAAATGGTAAGGTCATGGGTCCGTCCTCCTTCGGCGACTCCCACCTCCATGGTCATCGGCCTTCCTCCTCTTTAATCTGCCACATCCCTTCAGTTGCCAACCATCCGCCTCCAACATGATGATGGTATGCCACCGCGATTACACATCCAGATCCAAGATCTAGATCTTATCGAATCTGTTCATTCTCTCTCTTCGAAAAGATGGCGAAGCCTCACTGCGAGCTCGATGTGCTACTTCAGTTCCTTCTTCGTCTTTCATCACGGTCCTGAAACGTTCGTTCATTTCAGACCCTAGTGTTGCCATTAAAGCAGAAACGGAATGACTAATAATTTCCGGATTGCTCCCATGGAACCCACCCGAAGACAGCGTCACCAACGGCGGAACATCGCGATAACTGCGGCCTGCATTGCAAATTTCCGACCACCACCGCCGGACCATGATTCTGTAGCTCCTCACGCCACTGCCTCACCTATTGGCTTGGCTCTCTCCTCCTCCTCCTGTTACCTGTGGATTCCAATAAATCTGGACCTTGAGAAGCATTTCAACGATGACGATTTCAGATCGCGCACTGTCTGCTCTCTGTTTGCTTGCTGAGCTTTGTTTCTTCGTCTCTTCGTCTCAGACGCTCCCTCACGTGCATTCGCCCCCACCAGCAGGCCACTCTCAACCAAGGCTTCAAGCCTTTGAGAACCGTGACCAACGTTTGCATGGAAGAGAAGGGGCCATCACTGTTGAACCCATATTCAACCAGCTTTCTTCACGTAACATCTTGAACAGTGGATGATTGCATACTCAGTCTTGACCACAAACCTTTGTTTTTGAGGTCCTACATACACCGAGGAAGCAGCCTTTCCAGCGCAACCCGGTGTTTCTAGGCCGCTTTTCCTCCATCACCCAGTGCACACCATTTTACAACCACTCTCTTACACCACCACGTGATGTGAGGAAAGTAGAAGCCAGCCACCACTTTTTCTTTTCCTCCTTTGTTTTATTTATTTCTTATTATTCTTTTTTTTATCTCTTCCTCCTTTTTATTTTTTAAAACCTATTTTTCCTTACAATCCTGTTCCCCACTCCACTTTTCCTCTTTTCGTTTTTTATTTCCTATTCTGGCGCACTACCTCTACTTTATCTCTTTCCTGCCTTTTTGACTTTCCAACCATCACTCCTTTGCCAAAACAAACAATAAAAAAAAAAAAAACAAACAAACAAACAAAAACAAAAACAACACAAAAACAAAACAAATTAACTTCTGGGAAACCCATCAAACGTGTTACTTCTTTTGAAAATTTCTATTATAGCATAACAGTCCTTCCCCCAAAAATTTTGCACATCAATTGTTTGCGTATTCTGAGATAAAAAAAAAAATAAAAAAAAAAAAAAAACGAAGACGATTGCATACCACTCCTTTTATTCATGTCGGGGCTCACCCCGTTCACCATTTTACATAAAAAAAAAAAAAAAAAAAAACAGAACACACAACAAAACAACCACACCCCCCGTGGGAATTTTCTTTCCTTCTCTACTCTACTGCAGGTCTCTTCTTTTTTCCTCCGTCCTGCGCGGCCCTTGACGGTGGTGCCTCCGTTATTTTCCCGCCACCGAGCACGTTCACTTCCCCCTACTCCTCCACTGCAGCAATGCGGACCTCCAAAACGGAACATCACGGTGGCCTTCCGTTTCAAGCTCCTTATTTTCCGCCTTAGCACACTTATCTCTGCTCGCGCCATCTTATACATCGTTGGAGCAGAGCCAGCTGGGAGTTTTAACTGCTTGCACCTCATTTGCCCTACTCTGCAGCCGGTTCGGACCAAGTTTGTAACCGCAGTCATGGTTTCCACACATGACTTCAATGTATACTGATTGGCCTCCACATCCGACTGCACTGCCATTCTTTTGCTCCACAGACCGCATCGGAAAGTTCAACGGAGCAAACTCCGGGGCGTTTGGTTGAGGTTCCGGAGTGCCACCAGCACCAGTTTATCTCTCTTGTTGACTCGTTGAGATCGGAAAGAGGGTGAGCAGTCCACGGGAAGACGAGGCCATTTTTGCGCAAACAGAGTGTTACAAAACTAATCTCTCCTCCAGCAAATGACCTCTCTTTCTCAGCAAAACGAAGAATTTTTCAGAGGTTCCTCTCCAGTTTTTCCTGTCTCAGTTCTGCCTCCTCCGTTCTTGGTTAAATAGCCGAGGCAACCACGCGCATCGCGCGTCCTCTTGACGCCGACAACCTGGCACGGCCTTTTCATGGCACGCCTTTTGAGGGTGCAGGGCACGCCTTTTGAGGGTGCGGGCACACCTTTTGAGGGCACGGGACTTTTTGAGGGCTCGATTATCTACATCCATGTATATCTTTTGGGCAGCCTATATACACACTCATACAGTGTCTTCTACACCGGTCAGCTTTACTATCCCTTTTTCAACCTCAAATAGGTTTTTATCTTCACACCCTATTTGAGTTTGAGGGGGGGTTATACACAGTATCATGTATCAAGTCGCTCATGGCGCACTCCCTAAGTCGCCCCCTTGGTGCACCACCCACAACTTGCTACATCGGTCCGACATGACCCCGTAAACTGTCTTCTACAACGGTCCGACATGACCCATAAACTGTCTTCTACACCGGTCCGCGCATGACCCCGTAAACTTGTCCCCGACATTTGATTCCGGTCAGCTTCTACACGGTCCGACATGACCCCATAAACTGTCTTCTACATCGGTCTGACCCACACAGTGTCTGCTACATCGGTCCGGCATGACCTCGTAAACTGTCCTGCACAACGGTCCGACATGACCCCCGTTAACTGTCTTTCTACAACGGTCCGACATGACCCCGTAAACTGTCCTGCTACACGGTCCTATCATGAACACCATATTTAACGTGGTTCGGCCTTAAAGCCTACGTCCACGGGAGAGTAGCCGGTTATCACTATAACAATGGAGAGATTACAGAAAGATTATAATAGGGGAGGAGCTCACACTCTCCTCACTCACCCACTCACCCGTCTCCCTCTCTCACACCGAGAGAGACGGTCTCTCCACCTCACATCTCTCACTCTCTTCTCTCTTGGTTCTCTCAAGTTGTCTACTCTCCTCTCAACCTCTATTTATACATATCATGAGGGAAGGTAGCTGGACAGCAATGGTGAGTGGATTGGTTAGTGGGGAGGTGCCACTCCCACTCTCTCTAAAGTGGTCTCCAACCACCCCACTCTCTCTAAGGTGGGTTAGCCACTCACATGGGATGATAATAACATAGCCAACAAAAGCTACCTCATTTGTATTAGAAATGAGTTATTAATTTGAATGATTAGAACTTTGAAATGTGATTTTAAATTTTAAATTGTGATTTGTTACAAGTCGCTGTCTAAAGGAAGGGTTGTTTTATTTTGTAAGTATATCTCATTATCTGTGTTGTCAATTCAAATTCTTAATCCTTTACCTTTTATATACGAATCTTAGTCATTGAGAAAAACAAAAGAGAAGGAAAATACTATTTATACATAATTTTTCGTTAGAATAATAGGCTGTGGTGACACTTTTTGTAATTACATATTATTTTAATAATTTTGTATTTTGTATTTTGTATTTTTTTTTTGTATATTATTACTCTAAAAAAATAGTGATTTTGGATTCCAATATAATATCGTTTGGTAACATTTTTGTTTTCTAATTTTACTTTTTTGAAAATTGGATCAAATATTTATTTGATATACACTATTTTTATTAAAATTTTTCGAAGTTTTTAAACTAAAACGAAAAAGTGTTTCGAAATAAATTTTAAGTTATCTACTTCCTTCCCTACCACTTCTGATGAGTTTTGACCATCCTTCTCTGCCACTTCTAACTATCACTCACTAGTACGAGAAGTAAACGATCATAGATCTGGGATCTTCAACCACCCCATGAACTCCAACCGCCAGCCCCACTGGTGGCCACCACATCCAACCATCCTTCATTAACCGTTATCATTTCTGACAATTCACCAAATATGTTTATTTTTAAGACATTTGCATAAATTAAATAAGTTCTTTTTTATATATATATATAAAAAAAAAACTCATGTTTTATGTAAGAGTGGTGTTACATGCACTAATTAGTGTACTAACTTGTGTATTAATACTAGTTATGACATTATTATTAACCCCACTCATTATACAAATTACAAATACCAAAAATATCTTAAATTATACCACATCGTCAATTGATATATTAGTTATTGCATTAAATGGTGTGTATAGCATTATTCTTTATGTAAATAGAAAATTAGAAACTACCAATACTATCAAACGACACTGAAAATTTTATTGTTTGAAACCGATTAGCATAGAGCATCCGTATGATAATGATCATCTTACCAATATAATCCAGTCATTATATTGTTGGTGTAGAACTTTGGTTCTGTTTCTTGCAAAGATAGCAAACTGTCGATCATGATAATTATTTAGTAATCTCGGAATATACACACGTGGTATTCAATCGTATTGTGATTGGTGGAGAAAGTGAGTAGGTGAGAGTATTGTGTTGGGTGATTAAGAAACATAAAATAACATATTTAATAATGATTGGTTAAGGAGTATGAACACATAGTATTCCGGGAATATTCAATAATTTCCCATCGATTAGTGTCTTCTTCATTTGTAATATATGATTTTGCAATTTGTTTATTAATAAATTATCAAGTTAATTAATATATTTTAATGATGCCAGAAATTTGTTTTAATTAATAATTCAGATAAATAAAAATATTTCCAAAGGAATATTTGTAATTTTTCAAACTATAAGAGACAATCCGTATTTTAAGCATATCTCAGGAAGTATATTTATAGTGTACCCATAAAAATACTAGGGGAAATAACAGTACAGTGTGTAGCAGTCCAAAAAAAATTACAAATCAATTATACACTTTAATAATTAAATTAATATATTTTTCCATGATTTTGCAATTTGTTTTTACTGTCATCAATGTCAGGTTATTCCCCCAAAATACTACTATCATATAAATATAAAGGGAAATGTTTGGTAGCTCAAATTTTTGTAGCTCAAATGGCTCAAATCTGTCAAAACGACGTCGTTTTACACTCAAAATCTGTCAAAACGACGTCGTTTTGACAGATTTGAGCCATTTGAGCCACAAAAATTTGAGCTACTTAGCATTGTCGATATATAAAACAATGTCTACTTTTGGTTTGCAAATGGCCTCCAAGGGCTTCAACTTTGGCATGGGGAGACCAGAACTCTCAGTAATCCACCGCCTCTACATCAATCTCTTCCATTCAAATGATTGAATCAAGGCTCCTAGTGCTAGCTTAACAATTCTATTTGCCACTGCCAAATGGAATCATTCTACATCCATCTCCAACATTATCTGCTTCAAACCTCTCTGGCATGAACTTCATTGCATTTTCTATGAATGGCCAATGCATTAACCATTAACGTCGTGCCTCGCTGGACATCGTAACCTCCCACAACATAATCTTCAGATGCTTCATGTGGCACTAGAAGTGGTACAGGTGCATATAATCGGAGTGCATCATTGATTGCATTTGTTAAGTAATCTAGCTTGTGCAAGTCTTGTTCATCCAAGATTCGGTCTTGTCCAAGGTTCTGAAAAGCGGTTGTGGTCGCCGTAACGGTGGCGGTGGCGCGGTTGCGGGGTGTAAAGGCCGCAGCGTAACGGTTGCGGTTACCGGAACTGTGAATTTTTTTATTTTTCGCACAATTTGCAAAAAACTTACCGATACGCATATTTTTTTTTAGAATCATATTTATTGGGTTTTAAAATAAATTTAGATAATTTTTCATAAATTTTAATTATGATCCAATATATTTCATATTTTTAAATCACTATAAAATAATTTTTTTTACATTTTATTTTAATAATTAATGACTTTATATGTCATAAATCCATGTTACACTTGTGGCAAAAATTTCTTTTATTGAACTTAGATGTATAAAATTATTTTTAATTATTATACTTGAGGAAGCATATGTGCATTTTAACTCAAATAGTTTTAAAAAAGTATACATTCTTAATGGAAGAACTTGACAAAGTACATTACATCATAGCATAAATCACAAATAATAGAGAGTACATTTTACATAATGTTACTACTAAAATTACATAATGTCACCACCAAAATGAGTGACGTGGTGCATCTTGGGATTCAGATTGTTGAGCTTGATTGTTGCTGCTACCTTCACCCCACCAAAATGAGTGACGTGGTGCATCTTGGGAATCAGATTGTTGAGCTTGATTACTACTACCTTCACCCCATCCAGTAGGAAATATATAAGTAAATGTGCTCATCATGTCATCCCTTTCTGTTTCGTGCATTGGGAGAGAAAATGGATACCTTGGCTGAAAAGGATCAACATACTCTTGTTGGGCTTGTTGATAATTTGGCAAACCGTATCCTGGAGGACCATGTTGTTGAGGGGGCCAAGGATAATTTTGTTGAGGTGGGTAAGGATAGTGTAGACACCCCATTTTTGACCGTCCTCAAGACTTGGACGTCACCGTTTGAACACTCGGTGATTATACATGTTTGTGTTTGTCTTGAGTTCCCGGAAGTCTTGGCTGCGCGCCTTGCCTCAGGATATCTCGACCTGACTGTTCCGTGTTTGGTTTTGGAACCAAACACTTGTGTCTTTGCCTTGAAGGGCGGGAAATGGCTTGTTGGCCATCCCCACATTCCACTGGCCTTCCCCTAGCATCACCGGCTGTTTAGGGGTGCCACCGGCCATGGTTTCTTAAAATCAATGGTCGGTCGGCATAATATTCTGCCAACCGGCACTTTATTTTGCCTGTGACATCTTTTGCTGGCCGGTGTGACTCCTTTGCACCCTTGAGGCATGGTGCATGCCAGCTGTGCCAGCTGGAATGCACCATCACTCCTCCGTGTGCAGTTTTTGGCTGGTGTGAGCCTTTGAACCCCATTTCCTTCTAGAAGCTTGAACCCTTTGGCCAAGCTTCTTGGGGAAGCTTGGCCAGCTGTTTTAGCTTCTCCAAGAAGCCAAGACTCCTTTGCACCCTTTGCCCCTTTCATTTAGCTTCCTTGAGAAGCTTAAGTCTTGGCCCTTTGCCTATTTAAGCAATGATCCTCTCCCTTTGTTAAGGGTTAGAACTTTTGAACCAAAAAACCAGAGCTTTTATATCTATACATCTGATATATCACTCTCTCTCTCTCTATATCTCCCTCTCTCTCATTCTTAGGGTGTGTTTGGAAGCCTAAAAGTGCATTTTGTCCTTACTTTTGCACTAAAACACACACCATTACACCTTGCTCCGAGATTGAGAGGCATTGAGGGTTGTTTGTTGAGGTTTTGGACTGATTTTGATCAATAGAGAGTGGCTGGATCACCTGTTCTTCAAGGCTTCTTCAAGGGTGAGACACTTGCTTTAGTTTTCCCAATTTTGCACTAGTTTTCTACCTGTCTTGCATGCTGATTTAGGCTTTGTGTTTAACATGAAAAAGTCTTGTATTTTTGTGCTTAACATCTTTCATTAAGGGTGTTTTGGCATTGGGGGTCGAACTCTTCCCCTTAGGCCTCTTTTGGCCTATTTTGGTACCCTTCTCTTTAAGCTTTGTTTACTTTGTTGTGTTGGTCTTCTCACCACTGAAATCCAGTGGATTTTCAGTGGTGATGGAGTGGTTTTGAAGTCTTGTGTAGGGGAGGGACACCCCTCTCCCCTTTGTCCTTCTTTTACCCTTGTTTTGGCTTAAAAGGGGAACATGCATGCTTGATCATTTTTGGGCCCATTTCAGAAGTTTTTTGGGTGTTTTGGGTCATATTATATCTCTGCCCAATGGTGGTTTGTTGGCCCTTAGCATGCATTTTATACTTGCTTTGTAATTCTCCATCTTGCCTAGAAGTGTGCTATGTGTTTAGCCTAGCATATCCTCTTGTTTTGGCTTTGCTTTGTGAAGTATTTGGCCATGTTTTGTCATGCTTAAAGTCTGTTGGCCACTGATTTTGTCATGTTTGGCATGCTTGATATAGTTGCTTTGCATTTTGGCTTGTAAGCTTTGGTGGTGTGGGTAACCAACATGCTTAGCATAAGCTTGTTATCCTCATTCGGCATCATTGTAGATCATATTTCAGTCCCTAATCCATGCTTGTATGTTTGTCTTCATCATCTCTTTCATGCTTTGAAAGGTTGTCCTTGTATACCTTGGAAATGGTCATTGTACATGCCCATGTGTTTAGATATTATGCTGCCATATCAGTGGGTTTTGAGGGCCCTTTTTGCATACTAGAACTCTGTTTTGTATTGAAAAATTCATGCCATGTTTGCTTGGGATAAGTATTGAGTGATGCTCCCTTTTGGTGGCTTTGAATGCCCTTGTTTTGGACTCATTCCTTGGCATATTTTGACCATGATCTTTGCATGCTTTAGTCTTGTTTTGGAGTCCCTTGGGACTGTTTTAGGTCATTTTGGTCCTTTAAGGTTTGGTTGGCGTGGCTTTGGTTTGACCCCCTTTATTGGCTTCAAGTAGTGGCCATTGTTGCATGCCTTACTTGCATGATTTGTTCGATTTTGGCATCATCCTCTATTCATTTTCAGAGCCTAGCATGTTGGTTTAATGCCCTTTTATATCGCCTTTAAGTATGCTTAGAGTTGTCCCCTTTCATGCTTAGGTGATGGACCTTGATGTGTGCATGCTTGCATGCATCATTTGTGCTCTTGTACATCATTTTGGCCACTATTTATGGCAAGGTTGAGGTCTGCCATTTATGGTTTAAGTCCACCATCGCATACTTATCATATGCTTGTTGCTTATTTGGTTCATCATATGTTGTCCCATGCTAGCCTTATGGCATATTGACCCATGTTTACATCACATTTGCATCTCTTATGACTAGCATTTTGAATACTTAACATGATAGATTACATCACATTTGACATGTTTTGCATCTTGGTATCATGTTACATTTTGAGCCATGTTTGCATAACATGCATTGCATTGCTTGGTTTGGGGTGTCAAACCAAGCGTGGGGGATGAGGGGCATTTGTACTTCGAGTGACAAAACATACCTCAACCCTCGGTCACCGAGGCCCTTGACTTTGGCATGATAGGCTCTTGGTCCTCATTTGTGTGTTGCATGCATTTGTACATCAAATTGCAACCTTGGCTCCTTAGGCTATCATGCATCAAATGCACTATTGATAGCCCGAGGGTCAAGGGCCATACTCCCTTGAGTCCGGTACATGATTGGGAGAGTAGCCATGCATACACTTGCTTGAAATTCCATGCCATACACTGTCTGTCCTTGTTGCTGTCAAAAACCAGATTCTGCAGGAACTTTCTGCCGACCGGCAGTGTTCAATGCCGACCGGCAATCCTTCCTGGGCCGATAGCTTCATAAACAGCCGATGGATATTTTCAATGGCCGGTGGACATTTCCTTCAGTCGATGGTGTTCCACAGTGTTCAGGGGACCTGTCCCAGAACTTTGGCAATTTTCAGAGAAGCAGGGCAGTATAAACAGTGGCGGCAGTGGTATGGTACGGACTTTCCGGGCAAGACGGGTTCGAGCATGCATCATTCGCGCATCCTGAGCTAGGGGCTGTGGCCACCTTTCCTTTTGCATTCATTCTGTTAATTAATTAGAAATTCTGTAATAATTAATGTGTTTATTATTCGGACTATAATACTTATTTGGACCCTCTGAGTGAGGGCAATTATGTAATAAGTGTGGGTGAGTGTGTGTATGTCTTCCAACCCTATGTCTTTCTTCCCTTTTATTTACCTGCTTATGATGGTAGACTAGGGCATATTTAAAATCGGCATATCTTATGCTATGTATGCGTGCATTCATGCATTTGTCTTGCATGCACCGGGCTCGGCGCATCATTCTAACTGCATTTGTATTTCAATTCCAAATTGAATACGTGCATCAATTGATTGCATTTCACATGCCATGTTTAGGTTAGCCGAGCCTACTCTAATTGCATCCTGTATGTGTTGCATTAGTCAATTTGACATGAACTAGGACCATGCATGTTGGCTAACTAGTTTATTGTTTTGGCTTGTTTAGAGTGTTAAGTATTTATGCTTTAGCATACCGCATGCA
>NW_021027019.1:752809-779547 GCF_004153795.1 Camellia sinensis
TATCGCACTATCTTGTGCATTTCAAAATCACTCGCGCTGTTTAGCGTATCGCACTGTCTTGTGCATTTCAAAATCACTCGCGCTGTTTAGCGTATCGCACTGTCTTGTGCATTTCAAAATCACTCGCGCTGTTTAGCGTATCGCACTGTCTTGTGCATTTCAAAATCACTCGCGCTGTTTAGCGTATCGCACTGTCTTGTGCATTTCAAAATCACTCGCGCTGTTTAGCGTATCGCACTGTCTTGTGCATTTCAAAATCACTCGCGCTGTTTAGCGTATCGCACTGTCTTGTGCATTTCAAAATCACTCGCGCTGTTTAGCGTATCGCACTGTCTTGTGCATTTCAAAATCACTCGCGCTGTTTAGCGTATCGCACTGTCTTGTGCATTTCAAAATCACTCGCGCTGTTTAGCGTATCGCACTGTCTTGTGCATTTCAAAATCACTCGCGCTGTTTAGCGTATCGCACTGTCTTGTGCATTTCAAAATCACTCGCGCTGTTTAGCGTATCGCACTGTCTTGTGCATTTCAAAATCACTCGCGCTGTTTAGCGTATCGCACTGTCTTGTGCATTTCAAAATCACTCGCGCTGTTTAGCGTATCGCACTGTCTTGTGCATTTCAAAATCACTCGCGCTGTTTAGCGTATCGCACTGTCTTGTGCATTTCAAAATCACTCGCGCTGTTTAGCGTATCGCACTGTCTTGTGCATTTCAAAATCACTCGCGCTGTTTAGCGTATCGCACTGTCTTGTGCATTTCAAAATCACTCGCGCTGTTTAGCGTATCGCACTGTCTTGTGCATTTCAAAATCACTCGCGCTGTTTAGCGTATCGCACTGTCTTGTGCATTTCAAAATCACTCGCGCTGTTTAGCGTATCGCACTGTCTTGTGCATTTCAAAATCACTCGCACTGTTTAGCGTATCGCACTGTCTTGTGCATTTCAAATCACTCGCGCTTTCTTGCGCATCGCACTATTTTGTGCAGTTTAATCACTCGCGCTGTTTAGCGTATCGCACTGTCTTGTGCATTTCAAAATCAATCGCGCTGTTTAGCGTATCGCACTATTTTGTGCATTATATATCAATCGCGCGGTTTAGCGTATCGCACCGTCTTGTGCATTTCAAATCACTCGCGCTTTCTTGCGCATCGCACTATTTTTTGCAGTTTAATCACTCGCGCTGTTTAGCGTATCGCACTGTCTTGTGCATTTCAAAATCAATCGCGCTGTTTAGCGTATCGCACTATTTTGTGCATTACATATCAATCGCGCTGTTTAGCGTATCGCACTGTCTTGTGCATTTCAAATCACTTGCTCTTTCTTGCGCATCGCACTATTTTGTGCGGTTTAATCACTCGTGCTTTCTTACGCATCGCACTATTTTGTGCAGTTTATCACTCGCGCTCTCTTGCGCATCGCACTATTTTGTGCAGTTTACACTCTCGCTCTCTTGCGCATCGCACTATCTTGTGCATTTCATTTCATGCTCTCTCTCATCTTGCATAGAAAATGCTTGTAGCATTTGTTAGTTCATTGCGTCGCACTGTTTTGTGCACCTTACTTGCATTTTGCATGCATTCTATCGCGCTATCTTGCGCACCTCACCTGTATATGTTAGTACATTGCATTGTTTTGAATACAAACCGGCTTTGCGTAGCATATAAGTCCAATGTTCAAACCGGCTTCGCGTAGCGTATAAGTCCAATTATCAACGTCTTCCTGCATATGATTTGCATCCTGCCCTTGAACTACACTGGTTTGATTCCTTGCAAAGGGATACGTAGGCAGTCTGCGGGTACAACCATTTATTTATCGGTATTTTGTTTGTTTGTCCAAGTCTTCGGCCTTGTCAAAAATGGGTCGTCTCTGGGCTTTGGCATTCACTCCCGTCATTGTTATGACTTTCGAGTTCTGTCAAAGAGGGGCAACTGTAGACACCCCATTTTTTACCGTCCTCAAGACTTGGACGTCACCGTTTGAACACTCGGTGATTATCCATGTTTGTGTTCGTCTTGAGTTCCCGGAAGCCTTGGCTGCACGCCTTGTCTCAGGATCTCTCGACCTGACTGTTCCGTGTTTGGTTTTGGCACCAAACACTTGTGTCTTTCCCTTGAAGGGCGAGAAATGGCTTGTTGGCCATCCCCACATTCCACCGGCCTTCCCCTAGCATCACCGGTTGTTTAGGGGTGCCACCGGCCATGGTTTCTTAAAATCAATGGCCGGTCGGCATAATATTCTGCCGACCGGCACTTTATTTTGCCGGTGACATCTTTTGCTGGTCGGTGTGACTCCTTTGCACCCTTGAGGCATGGTGCATGCCAGCTGTGCCAACTGGAATGCACCATCACTCCTCCCCGTGCAGTTTTTGGCTAGTGTCAGCCTTTGAACCCCATTTCCTTCTAGAAGCTTGAACCCTTTGGCCAAGCTTCTTGGGGAAGCTTGGCCAGCTGTTTTAGCTTCTCCAAGAAGCCAAGACTCCTTTGCACCATTTGCCCTTTTCATTTAGCTTCCTTGAGAAGCTTAAGTCTTGGCCCTTTGCCTATTTAAGCAATGATCCTCTCCCTTTGTTAAGGGTTAGAAATTTTGAACCAAAAAACCAGAGCTTTTATATCTATACATTTGATATTTCACACTCTCTCTCTATATCTCCCTCTCTCTCATCCTTAGGGTGTGTTTGGAAGCCTAAAAGTGCATTTGACCTTACTTTTGCACTAAAACACACACCATTACACCTTGCTTCGAGATTGAGAGGCATTGAGGGTTGTTTGTTGAGGATTTTGGACTGATTTTGATCAATAGAGAGTGGCTGGATCACCTGTTCTTCAAGGCTTCTTCAAGGGTGAGACACTTGCTTTAGTTTTCCCAATTTTGCACTAGTTTTCTACCTGTCTTGCATGCTGATTTAGGCTTTGTGTTTAACATGAAAAAGTCTTGTATTTTTGTGCTTAACATCTTTCATTAAGGGTGTTTTGGCATTGGGGGTCAAACTCCTCCCCTTAGGCCTCTTTTGGCCTATTTTGGTACCCTTCTCTTTAAGCTTTGTTTACTTTGTTGTGTTGGTTTTCTCACCACTGAAATCCAGCGGATTTTCAGTGGTGATGGAGTGGTTTTGAAGTCTTGTGTAGGGGAGGGACACCCCTCTCTCCTTTGTCCTTCTTTTATCCTTGTTTTGGCTTAAAAGGGGAACATGCATGCTTGATCATTTTTGGGCCCATTTCAGAAGTTTTTTGGGTGTTTTGGGTCATATTATATCTCTGTCCAATGGTGGTTTGTTGGCCCTTAGCATGCATTTTATACTTGCTTTGTAATTCTCCATCTTGCCTAGAAGTGTGCTATGTGTTTAGCCTAGCATATCCTTTTGTTTTGGCTTTACTTTGTGAAGTATTTGGCCATGTTTTGTCATGCTTAAAGTCTGTTAGCCACTGATTTTGTCATGTTTGGCATGCTTGATATAATTGCTTTGCATTTTGGCTTGTAAGCTTTGGTGGTGTGGGTCACCAACATGCTTAGTATAAGCTTGTTATCGTCATTCGGCATCATCGTAGATCATATTTCAGTCCCTAATCCATGCTTGTATGTTTGTCTTCATCATCTCTTTCATGCTTTGAAGGGTTGTCCTTTTATGCCTTGGAAATGGTCATTGTGCATGCCCATGCGTTTAGATATTAGGCTGCCATATCAGTGGGTTTTGAGGGCCCTTTTTGCATACTAGAACTCTGTTTTGTATTGAAAAATTCATGCCATGTTTGCTTGGGATAAGTATTGAGTGATGCTCCCTTTTGGTGGCTTTGAATGCCCTTGTTTTGGACTCATTCCTTGGCATATTTTGACCATGATCTTTGCATGCTTTAGTCTTGTTTTGGAGTCCCTTGGGACTGTTTTAGGTCATTTTGGTCCTTTAAGGTTTGGTTGGCGTGGCTTTGGTTTGACCCCCTTTATTGGCTTCAAGTAGTGGCCATTGTTGCATGCCTTACTTGCATGATTTGTTCGATTTTGGCATCATCCTCTATTCATTTTCAGAGCCTAGCATGTTGGTTTAATGCCCTTTTATATTGCCTTTAAGTATGCTTAGAGTTGTCCCCTTTCATGCTTAGGTGATGGACCTTGATGTGTGCATGCTTGCATGCATCATTTGTGCTCTTGTACATCATTTTGGCCACTGTTTATGGCAAGGTTGAGGTCTGCCATTTATGGTTTAAGTCCACCATCGCATGCTTATCATATTGTTGTTGCTTATTTGGTTCATCATATGTTGTCCCATGCTAGCCTTATGGCATATTGATCCATGTTTGCATCACATTTGCATCTCATATGACTAGCATTTTGCATACTTAACATGATAGATTACATCACATTTGACATGTTTTGCATCTTGGTATCATGTTACATTTTGAGCCATGTTTGCATAACATGCATTGCATTGCTTGGTTTGGGGTGTCAAACCAAGCGTGGGGGATGAGGGGCGTTTGTACTTCGAGTGACAAAACACACCTCAACCCTCGGTCACCGAGGCCCTTGACTTTGGCATGATAGGCTCTTGGTCCTCATTTGTGTGTTGCATGCATTTGTACATCAAATTGCAACCTTGGCTCCTTAGGCTATCATGCATCAAATGCACTATTGATAGCCCGAGGGTCAAGGGCCATACTCCCTTGAGTCTGGTACATGATTGGGAGAGTAGCCATGCATACACTTGCTTGAAATTCCACGCCATACACTGTCTATCCTTGTTGCTGTCAAAAACCAGATTCTGCAGGAACTTTCTGCCGACCGGCAGTGTTCACTGCCGACCGGCAATCCTTCCTGGGCCGATAGCTTCATAAATAGCCGATGGATACTTTCAATGGCCGGTGGACATTTCCTTCAGCCGATGGTGTTCCACAGTGTTCAGGGGACCTGTCCCAGAACTTTGGCAATTTTCAGAGAAGCAGGGCAGTGTAAACAGTGGCGGCAGTGGTATGGTACGGACTTTCCGGGCAAGACGGGTTCGAGCATACATCATTCGCGCATCCCGAGGCAGGGGCTGTGGCCACCTTTCCTTTTGCATTCATTCTGTTAATTAATTAGAAATTCTGTAATAATTAATGTGTTTATTATTTGGACTGTAATATTTATTTGGACCCTCCGAGTGAGGGCGATTATGTAATAAGTGTGGGTGAGTGTGTGTATGTCTTCCAACCCCATGTCTTTCTTCCCTTTTATTTACTTGCTTATGATGGTAGACTAGGGCATATTTAAAATCGGCATATCTTATGCTATGTATGCGTGCATTCATGCATTTGTCTTGCAGGCACCGGGCTCGGCGCATCATTCTGACTGCATTTGTATTTCAATTCCAAATTGAATACGTGTTAGTTGTAGCATTTCACACGTCATCGTAGATTAGCCGAGCCTATCTTAGTTGCATCTTGCATGTGTTGCATTAGCCATCTTAACATGAACTAACCGCGATATGCAAATGTGATTACTAACTAGTTCCGTTTTTGGCTTGGAGTACTCTGTAAGTTCTTTTTGCTTTAGCATCTCTTGATGCGGTGTGAGTGTTGCCATGACAAGCATGATTACCATGAGGCTAGCTGGCTTATGTGATAACTCTTCGAAAATGCCTGTGGAGGAGGTTGAATTTACCTAAATTGGGATAGACGCATTAAAGTTGTGAATTTTAAGGCCCACTAGATAGTGCAAAATCAACCTTTTCTAAAGCCCACTTGAGGGTGGCAAACCTGGCATTTTAGCCTACTCGCGAGTAGCAAACATTTTTCAAAACAAACATGAAATGTTTTTGTTCCAATTTAAGGCGATTGGTCTATCCTTGTTTGCTGTGGCGCAGTAACATAGTAAATGCTTAGGCTAATAATTGGTTTAAGAACACATAACATTTTCAAAAACGGATATATGGTTTAGTAGAGGCCGATCTTAGGATCGGGCGAGAGGTGGTGCTCATAGCTTGACCTTCCCCAATTGTACCCAAGTTCCCAAGCCGAGGCAACTTTGGTGATGACGGACACGTGGCCTTTGGCACCGAGTCAGGGTTTCCTAAATTCTCCAAAATAAAATATTTAGGTGGCGACTCTGTATCTGGAAAAGCAGTCCATGTTTGGCATTTCTTTTTCTAAAAATCTATTTTCTTAAAACGATTTGCCAGATTTGGACTCTTTGGTTCAGATTAAGAACCGTGACACAAATTGAGTCCAAACTGTAGCGGGGTCCCTCGCGAACGTGCTACAGATAGCTCTGGCTATCACTGCTATAGGATGGGTAAAGATGATATGGATAGCTATGACTACTATCAGATGAATCAAGTTGTTGTTCTCTACTTCTTATTCTTCTTTCATCCCTACGTGTATCACTACCACGAAACCTCCTAGGTAGTTGGGGTAAAGGTGCAACAGGTTCTCCACTATCATAATGTTCCCCAACATCACATAATCCAAATCCTCCAATAAAATCTTCACTTCCTGCACCAAAACTAGTACCATCACCGCCATCACCACCATTGTCGCCGCCACCACCACCACCACCACCGTCACCGTGAGAAGTGCCTTCACCATCACCATCATCATCTCCTCCATCAGCTGGTGTTAAACCACCACTATTATCACTTTGAGTTGGAGTAGGAGTTGAGCTTTGTTTCCATCGCTGCCATTGCCGTCATCGCCATTGCTGTCGTTGCCGTCACCACCATCATCATCTGAGACCAAATCTAGCCATTCAAAATTATCCACACCATCTAGCAAAGGATTTTCCCTTTCTTCTATCCATGGAATTATTGGATCATCTTCTTCAAATATATAATCCAAGTTAATAGGATTAAAACTCCTATCAATTTTCTCTTGGCTGCTTCTTTTAACGTGTCTCAATTTTAATCTCTTGTTGTAGGTGATGAAGACTAATCTTTGGATTTTCTTATATTTCAATCTATTCCTCGTCTTCGCATGGATGAGACTAAAAGTACTCCAATTATGTTCACAGTGAGATGATGTGGTGGTTTGACTTAATACTTTCACAGCTATTTTTTGAAGTTCAGGAGCACAACTGCCATGAATAATCCACCACTCAGCTGCACAAAATTACATTACATTATACATAAGTCAAAATATGATAAAAAATTATTTAAGTATTTATATATTGTAAATTTGTAATTTTGAAAATAAAACCTGGATTTGATTGTTTTCATGCTCTTTGTGCTAAAGGAGTACCAAAAGTTTCATGTTTATCTCGAAACAGCAACAACTACAATTTGGACAATCATTACAAGTAACATTTGCAAAAGTAGATTGTTACTATTAAAATTTAAATAATTGGTACGTACTTGATTTGTTGCTTTCACTTGAGCATCCATATTAGGCTCCAGTCTGGTAATTACTTTTCCATCCATCACTTCTCTTATCATTTCATTGGATAAGGTAACACCATATTGGAATTGAGGATTTAAAAAATATCCTTCAAAAATAAGAAGATAATTAATAATTGTAAATAAATATACATTTTATAATTGAAATCGTAACACTTACCAGCCGCATGCAAATCTTGATGCAATTGAAAAAACCATCGAGTATCAATAATTTTCCAATACTCGGTGTAGTAGCGACAATCTCTTTTAATTGCTAACTTTTCTCTATCTATAGCTTCATATATGAAACCCATTGTTGGCTTCTCATCTCCATCAACCAACCTTAATACTCTGACTAGGGGCTCATGAACTTTACAAAGCTCTGTTGCTTTCTGCCAAAACTCATTTTCCAAAATAATTTTTTTCACATTGTAAGGCTGCCCAGTCTTTGCCTTCCCCATCTAGAATTCTTCCACTCATCACCATTAAACATAGCTCTCAATTACTGTTTATATCTAACAATACTCTCAATGGCAATAAAATTCATAGCAAATCGAGTGATGGCAGGTCGAATCAATTCTCTACCTCCAGTGAATTTTCTCATTAAATCCAACACCCATCCACTATTATAAATGAAATTGGTGATGGTTTTACCATCTTCAATCACCTTTGCTACACTTTTCTTATTGGCTATGTCTTTTAGCATGAAATCGATACAATGTGCTGAACAGTCCAATATAAATGTTTTCTTTTTCTCATTAACATTTTATCGGCAGCTTTCAGTGCAGGTTTATTATCAGTCACCACTTTAACAACGTATTGCTCTTCAATTTCATCAACAACTTTATCTAACAACCCAAAATAATATTCAACAGTCCTATTAATAATATTAGAGGCATCAATTGATTTGTGAAATATAATAGCTCTATTGCAGTATACTAAGAAGTTAATGATGTGTTGCCGAGTTAGATTGCTCCAACTACCACACATGATGGATACACCTCTCTCAGCCCAAATTCCCTTGAATGATCATATCCATTTTGTCATTTCATCATGCTCCATGTTCAAATATACTTCAGAAACTTCATAACCACTAGGACCCTTTACTCCTGGCCCTACTTCAGCAGCAACATCAAGCATGGGTTGTGTATACTCTGAATCAACTGCATTGAATGGAATACGATTATAGAGTATAAACTTGTAAATTCATTGTAGAGATTTTTCGCTGCTTTGTACTCTTGCTCTTTTGGATTTCTACATCCATTGCCCTCAACCCTGCTTCAGGAGCATTGGGCTTAATCCAATTACGTCCACTCCCACCAGTTTCATGCACAGATTGTGATTGACGAAAAACATTAGCAATACCTGATCCTTTTGGCATTCTTTGAGCACTACCCCCTGCACCAGAACTACCACCTGCATCGTATTGTGATCCATGACCTGCAACACCTCGTCTAAATTGTTGCATTTCCTCTCATTGTTGTTGTGAACGAATACTTGCTTGTCTAGCCCTGGTCATCTCTGGATCAGAGTTAGAGTCATCATCTTGAAGATCTACAAAATCTCCCCCTTCATTTTCATCATAGAGATCATCTCCCCTAATATGTGCTTCCAATTCAGCTTTTCTCTTTTGTTTGTCTGCTTTACTTATTTTCTTATCTTGTAAACGTTTCATCATTTCTTGCATTACGTCTCTACTAACACTAGGACAAGAACGCACTTGCCCTGCTTGATGTGCCAAGTGTTGTTTGACACGCATATTCCCATCTTTAATGAGATGTCCACAAAATTTGCAAATAATATGATGCCTAGTGCCTTCAACTGGAGTTCCAAATTTCCAACTAATATTATCACTTGGGGGTTCATCATTGGCACCCTTTTGTCGTGGTATTTTTTAATTTGAATTTGAATTCTGCATCATTGATACATTTTTTAAATTTATTTTTAAATGAAATGATTGTAAAAAAATATTTAAAATTAAATACTAAATAAAATAATTATAAAAAAATGGCCAAACCACACAGCCTTGGTCCAGGGACAATCAAACAGAAGAAAAAATTTGATAACAAGGAGCCCCTATGTTGTATAGTCTAATTGTTCCTTGTGTAATTGAAGAAAAAAGCAAATTCTGTTTGGGTTACAATCTGATTACTTGTGTATGCTTTTGTATTATCTCTCAATGATCATGTGATTCGTAGATTTTGTAAAAACAATCAAAATATTCGAATTCGAGTTAATTTGTTAAAAGTTGATTTAAGATTAATTAATATATAATTAAGTTAAATTTTATTACAGCTTAAAATTTGTTAAATTTTTAATTTAAATTTGAATAATATAATACTCAACTTGATATATTTATATATTTTACGAGCTCAATTTTTGGTCGATTTTTAAAAAATTATCAAACTTATTATGTAAACAAGTCAAACTTAAATTTATTTTGAAATTGGTTAAATTTTAAGTATACTTCCAACAAATTATTATTTAATTTGACTTACCTCAGTTAATTTACAATGCTAAGTGATGTGCATATTCGTCAATGTCCAATAGCAAACATATTTTGACACAAAAAATGTAGAATGCAAAGACATGGGATTCACTGTCTTAAATCTATTCGTCCCTTATCTCGGAACATTTACATTTATTGAATTATGTTTCGAGATTAATGTAATTCAAAAGTTTCAATGATGCAATGGTATTGTAAGTGTTTTGAGATAAGAGAACAGAAAAATTTGATAACAAGGAGCCCCTTGACCAAATGCAAAGTACACAAACATGAATATATATGATTGAAGATTGTTAAATCGTTGTTTATTTATTAATTGTTTGTTTGTGCAAAAAATAAAAACAGCCAATGCAGCTTATTCAAATCCAATTCTAAATGCAATGTTTGGATCTCACACTACTAATGCAACTCTTATTTACAGTCATCCATGTTTGATGGTGAATGGCCTAGGTTTGCTTTTTCCATCACAGAATACTCTTCACCTCATTGAGTACAAACATCTATTTTTCCTTCTTAATAAAAATTTATAGATCAACACAAAATGCTTCTTGTTCAAGAGAGATTAGCAGCCTAGGAAGCTGCACACAAAAAAAAAAACAAAAAAAAATGTTATATTATATTATATAATTTATATACCTTCCCAAGGTGTATCTTCCCCAGGAAGCTGCAAACAAAAATAAAATAAAAAAACAAAACAAAGGGGCAGCACTTCGGAGGAGATGAACACAACAAAAAGAAGATTAGAGACTTTGGTCCAGGAAGCTAAGCAAACAAAACAAAATAAAAAAAGAAGATCAGAGGAGATGAACCTGTGGAAGCAGCACTTCGGTGAAGACGTAAACAGATCAGAGTTTTGTGTTGAAGGACAAAGGGGCAGCCGGAGAGTCACAGAACAGAGGCAGGTTCATCTCCTCCCTCTTCCCTCTTCTCTCTTCTCTCTTCTTTCTTCTCTCTCTCTATTTCTCACTCATATCATCCGTATTTCAGATCTGAAAATTTGTGGATGGATACACCTCACCTCGAAGTGGTTCATGTGCTGTAAAGCAAAGCATTTGAACCAGTGATTGAGCCTCTGAATAATAAAGGTATGTACCGCATCTTTTGTTTTTTTGTTTTTTTCTTTTGTTTGAACTAGCATTTGCACTATCCGTATTTCTTTTGTTTTTTTTTTTTGAAAATAATCAGCGAAAAAAGCCCTGTAACGGGTGTAACGGGCCGTTATGGCCGTTACGCCACCGTTACGACCGCTACGTTGGCCGTAACGGCCGATACACCTGTGAATTTCAATCACACCGCAAAATCGGGGGTAACGCGTGGTGCCTACCACCGAAACCGTTACGTAACGGCCGAAACCGTTACGTAACACCGCTTTTTTAAACCTTGGTCTTGTCCAATGTGAAAATCTATCTCTGTTTGAATTTTTGTCATTACATCTGAATGGTTAAGTAGTGACATTACCCATTCCATAGTTGTTGATGAAGTCTGTAAGAATTTTTCCTAAAGATGACTTAATGTGGCTTATGCATGGTTATACTAGATTCATCTCATTAAGAAAGATACATGTACATCAATTAGATGGTGATTAATCATTAATGAATGCACCTATATATACAATGTATAGAAGACTAATGGAGATAATGTTAATGCATTGAATATGATAGATTCATTATGAATGAATCTTAGAGATGCGTTATGTATCTATTATGAATATGTAAGATACATTAATCTATCTAATGAATTTATTAATATAGAAGATGCATTATGTATCATGAATGTATAAGATACATTAATCTATTTAATGAAGTTAATTGAATGAATGGATTCTTTGATGGGAAGAATACTAGTATAAATAGTGTAAGGTCACAAACCATACTCTTCATAAAAACTTAAGTTATCACCACAAGAAGGCTCTCATCGTCTAGAGGGAGAGAAGTGGTTTGAAGATCTTAGACAAGTAAAGAATTTGAAGATCAAAGTCTTCCATTCAAGGTTTCTCTTTCTTAAAAGATGATTTCATACTATTATGGATCAAGGTATGTATTCACTTATTTTGTATAGTAGAAATTCATATAGTTTTCATGTATAGAATTGAATCCTTAATGGTTTTTAGTTTATGTTTCGCAAAGTTTTCTATCAATTGGTATCAGAGCATGGTTTTCAATTCTGATGCATGAAACGTATAAGAAAGATGATTTCATACTATCATGGATTAAGGTATGTATTCACTTATTTTGTATAGTAGAAATTCATATAGTTTTCATGTATAGAATTGAATCCTTAATGGTTTTTAGTTTATGTTTCGCAAAGTTTTCTATCAATTGGTATCAGAGCATGGTTTTCAATTCTGATGCATGAAACGTATAAGTATGAATTTCATTTTATGATGATGTTTTGTGTAACAAGTGCAAAACCTTGATTTACACTTGTCCAATTTTTTTATTTTTATTTTTGGCCAATCTTTTATTCTATGGATATTAAAATAAAAATTGAAAATTATTGAACAAGTGATAATTAAGATAATGTTTTATGCACTTATAATGTTTTGTTACACACCTTATGAGTTGAAACATTGTTGATCAGCCCAACGGAGGTTCAACACTGTGTATGTTTGAACAACCGAGATGATTAGTATAATAAATATAACAATAAGTTTTTCTGCCCAACGGTGATAAATTTCTCACGTACTTTAGGTAATAAAATAAAATAAGAGACATTGAGTTTTTCTGCCCAACGGTGATAAACTTGTTACGGTCTTAATGATTATTTTATTTTATTTTATGTTGTTTATTTTTATTAGTCATCTCATTTATTTTTATGAATTGTTAAAATATATTGTTATTCGGCCCAACGGAAGGATAACTTGATTTCGTATCTAACTAATTATATTTTATAGTTAGATATATTTAACTTGTTTTTCTGCCCAATGGTGATAAATTTCTCACGTACATTAGGTAATAAAATAAAATAAGAGACATTGAGTTTTTCTGCCCAACGGTGATACTCGTTACGGTCTTAATGATTATTTTATTTTATTTTATGTTTTTTATTTTTATTAGTCATCTCATTTATTTTTATGAATTGTTAAAATATATTGTTATTCGGCCCAATGGAATGATAACTTGATTTCGTATCTAACTAATTATGTTTTATAGTTAGATATATTTAACTTGTGGTATTATTTTTATGAGATGTGAAAAGTAGTTTTCTTGATTTTATTATGTAATGGATATTATGTGTTTGCAGCATTGAATCCTACTGCAATTAATAGTTACTTGTCTGGTATTGAAGTTTTGAGTGGAACTAATTTTAAGAAATGGAAGGAACAAATTGGAATTGTTTTGGGAATTATGGATTTAGACTATGCATTAAGAGATCCAGCTCCTACAAAGCCTAATGATACAAGTTCTAAGGAACACATGGCTTTATATGAAAAATGGGAACGCTTTAATCGCTTAAGTCTAATGATTATGAAAGGCTCAATTACGCCTGCAATTCAAGGAGCAATCCCTGTTTCTGAAAGTGTAGTGAGCTATATGAAATCTATTGAAGAGCAATTCATTGGAACTTCTAAATCCCTTGCTAGTACTCTCATGATTAAAATGATGACAATGAAATATGATGGTTTGAGTGGTGTTCGTGAACATATCTTAAAGATGAATGACATGGCCTCTCAATTAAAGGGAATGGACATAGAAATTTCTGAAGGTTTTCTTGTTCATTTCATTATGACTTCTCTTCTTGCGCAATTTGGTCCTTTTAAGATCAATTATAATACGCAGAAAGATAAGTAGAAGATGAGCGAGTTAATTACCATGTGTGTTCAAGAAGAAAAGGCTTAAAGCTGAAAAGCCTGATATGGCTCACCTTACCACCTTGGGTCCAACCAAAAAGATTTTAAAGAAAGGAAAAAGTAAGTAGAAGAAGAATGCAAATGATGAAACTCACAAGGCTAATGAAGAAAATAAGATTCGATGCCATTTTTGTCGAAAGAAAGGTCACACAAGAAAGGATTGTCCAGGTTTTAAAAGTTGGTTGGACAAGAAAGGTAACACTCAATGTTTTGTGTCTTATGAATTCCTTTTGGTAGATGTTCCACCAAATTCTTGGTGGATTTGACACTGGTGCAAGTATTCACATAACAAATTCCATGCAGGGATACCTTACAAGTCGGAAACTAAATAAAGGAGAACGAACTATTACGGTTGGGAATGGAATTGAAGTGGACGCTGAGGCTATTGACACCCGCCATCTAATTTTAGACTCTGGTTTCATTTTAGATTTAGTAAACACAGTTTATGTTCCTGTTTTTACTAGAAACCTAATTTCTGTTTCACAACTTGATTCCTGTGGTTTGGAAATAATATAGTCTCTTTATTCCACAATTCTCATATGATTGGTTCTGGTCTTTATATGGTAATCTTTATTCATTGAATTTAGATTCCACTTATGCACAATCTCTTTCATCCTTTAATGTAAACGACTTGGTAAATAAAAAGAGAAAGCGGGTGAATGAAAATTCATCCATGTTGTGGCATAAGTGCTTGGGCCACATATCAAGAGAAATGATGGAACGTCTTATTAAAGACAGAATTTTAAGTTCACTTGATTTTTCTGATTTTAGTACCTGTGTGAATTGCATTAAAGGAAAATACACAAAGACAAAGAAAAAGGATGCTACTAGGACTACTGAATTATTAGACACAATTCATACTGATATATGTAGTCCCTTTACTGTTCCAACTATTTCTGGACATAAATATTTTATTACTTTTATTGATGACTTTTCTGGGTACACTTATGTGTATCTTATTCGTGAAAAATCAGAAGTACTGGATATGTTCAAACTCTATAAAGCTGAAGTTGAAAATCAACTTGGCAGACGAATTAAAAGTGTAAGATCTGATAGAGGTGGTGAATATTATGGTAGATTCACTGAGTCAGGTCAAAATCCAAGTGCTTTGCTTTATTTTTGGCTGAGAATGGTATTGTTGCTAACTACATAATGCCTGGTACACTTGAGCAAAATGGTGTAGCTGAGCGACGAAACCGTATTCTTTGGGACATGATGAGAAGCATGATGAGTAACTCTTCTTTGCCAGATTACTTGTGGGGTGAAACTTTAAAAACTGCTGTACATGTTCTTAATAGGGTTCCTAGTAAGGCTGTGCCTGTAACTCCTTATGAGTTGTGGGTTGGTAGGAAACCTAATTTGAATTATTTACATGTATGGGGTTGTCCTACTGAAGCAAAAATTTTCAACCCACAAATAAAGAAATTAGACCCTAGAACTATAAGTTGTTATTTCATTGGATATCCTGAGAGATCAAAGGGTTTTAGATTCTATTGTCCCACTCATAGCACAAGAATTGTTGAAACTAGAAATGATGTGTTTTTAGAGGATGAAAACATTAGTGGGAGTATGAATCTCAAAAATATTTCTTTGGAGGAAAATCGTGAGTTTACGCCTTCCACGATTATCCAAGAAAATATTGTACCTGAACCTATTGGTACACAAGAGATTTCTCACACTGGAAAAGAAGTTGTCCCAGTTGTAGAACAACCTTTGCGCAGATCACAAATAGAAAAGAAACCAGCCATATCAGATGACTATGAGGTTTACCTAAATGAGTGTGATATAGGCTTGGAGAACTATCCTGTTTTTTATGCCCAAGCCATGAAAAATAGAAATGTAACTCAATGGTTAAATGCCATAAAAGATGAGTTAAAATCCATGAAAGACAACAATGTCTGGGATCTTGTAGAATTGCCTAAGGGAGCCAAAACTGTTGGATGCAAATGGGTTTTTAAAACCAAACGTGATCCTAAAGGTAATGTCGAAAGATACAGGGCCAGATTAGTTGCTAAAGGATACACTAGAAAAGAAGGGATAGACTATAAGGAAACTTATTCTCCTGTTTCTAATAAAGATTCCTTGAGAATAGTCATGGCCTTAGTAGCTCATTATGATTTAGAGTTACATCAAATGGACGTTAAAACAGCTTTTTTGAATGGTGACTTGTATAAAGTGGTCTACATGGACCAACTTGAAGGTTTTCAGGATGAAAGCAAGGAAAATATGGTTTGTAGGCTTAAGAAGTCCATATATGGTCTAAAGTAGGCATCTCGACAATGGTATCTTAAATTTCATGAAATTCTCACCAAATTTGATTTTAAGGATAATGTGGTTGATCAATGTGTCTACCTTAAAATTAGTGGGAGCAATATTTGCATTATAGTTTTGTATGTTGATGATATATTGCTTGCTAGAAATAATTTGGGAATGATACATGAGATAAAGAAATTCCTTACGAGAAATTTTGAAATGAAAGATCTTGGTGAAGTCTCTTTTGTCATTGGGATAGAAATTCACCGAGATAGGTCTCGTGGTATTTTAGGATTGTCCCAAAGAGCCTATATCGAAATGGTTCTTAAAAGGTTCAACATGCAAAACTATTCAAGTAGTGTTGCCCCTATAGTTAAGGGTGATAAATTTAGTGAATTTCAGTGTCCCAAAAATAATTTAGAAAGGGAACAAATGAAAGAAATTCCTTATGCCTCTGCAGTTGGGAGCATTATGTATGCTCAAATTTGTACACATCCTGACATAGCATTTGTAGTTGGTATGCTTGGTAGATACCAATGCAATCCCGGACTTGATCATTGGAAAGCAGTTAAGAAAGTGTTACGATATTTACAAGGCACTAAGGATTACATGCTCACTTATCAAAGAACAGACAGCCTTGAAGTGGTTGGTTATTCAGATGCTGATTACGCTGGATGTAAAGACACTCGAAAGTCCACTTCTGGGTACATTTTTATGCTTGCTAATGGACCTATTTCGTGGAAGAGTCATAAGCAGTCTCTGGCAGCCTCTTTCACTATGGAGGCAGAGTTCATAGCATGTTATGAAGCCACGTGTCATGCAGTATGGCTAAAGAATTTCATATCTGGATTACAACTTGTCGATTCAATTTCGAAGCCTTACAAATTTACTGTGATAATGATACTGCTGTACGGTTCTCCAATAATAACAAAACTTCAGGAGGATCAAAGCATATTGATATCAAGTATCTAGTTGTTAAAGAAAGGGTTCTGAATCAGACTGTTTCCATCTCTCATATTTGTACTGCACTCATGTTAGCAGATCCTTTAACTAAAGGTCTCACACCTAAGCTCTTTCAAGAACATGTTGCGCGCATGGGCTTAGTAGAAAGTTTATCATGTTTAGACTTGAAATTAGTGTATTATGTTCGTGATAAATGTTATGTTATAATCATCTTCTGTTAGTAATGATTATGTTTGTTGTTTTCATTTTTCATACTTGTGCACAATTTAGAAGAAGATGTAAACAACGGGACCATTATAGATGAATTAGCATTAATCACCATTATGTTGCTAATGTCATCTCTGTGTTTTAAGATTCACTTATTCATGTTGATGGAAAATATTAACACTATAACCATTGTACAGTCTTGATCAATGTGTAAATCACTGACTACAATGATTTAGTGCTAATAATTTCATTGAACATAATCTAATGGTGATGGTGCAATCTTCTAGTGGGAGAACGTTGGCCATATTATGATAATCTAGTGACATAATAAAATCATGCAAGCCAAGTGGGAAATTGTAAGGACTTTTCCTAAATATGGCTTAATGTGGCTTATACATGATTATACTAGATTCATCTCCATCTCGAACGTCTTACTCATCTGTTCTAGCCACTTGTCCGCCTTCAGTGGCTCCTTTGGATCCCCAACAAACTCGTCCGGGTTAGACCGGAAGAATTCCCTCTTCAAGAAAGAAGGCCCTGCCTTAGCTGCCTGATTCCTAGCTCTGAGAATACCTAAAGCCCCTGCTATCTCTCGTGCCAAGGCACTCATAGCCTGCTGACCTGCTGGTTCGGCCACGTTGGCCTGACCAACTCCCTCTTGCACTGCCGGAACCTCCTCCAGTAAAGGCATCTCCTGCCTACCATGCCTGCCACGCCTACCGCGCCCTCGTCCTAACATCCTAATAAAGGTAACCAAGACTATTAGCACATTCATAAATGTGCCGAAGCTATACACTCGCGTCCTAATGCATGGACAACTGTAATTCATTCCACGTAAGCACATAAACACATAAGCATTTACGAATTTCATCTCCGGATAATGATAGTCCCGAGGCGTTACTAGAGTTCCAGTTAGAAACAGCATTGATCAAGTGCTTTTCCAACAAGACTCCCAGAAACCCAAGGATCCAATCAGCATCCTAGAAACTACATTCCATACCCACATAGTCACATAAGCATGTTATCAATTAAGCACAAAAGCATATGACACTACATCTAAGTCTCTATCAAGCGAGACAAGCCCATTGTGATCCTAATCACTTCCCACGTACCCAAAGTATTCAAACCCGGTACGATCTGATACCAAGGTGTAACGCCCTCAAAATAACAACATTAAACCCATCAATAGAGACATGCATTGATATATGAAAGTTCCACATTCTTCCATTTATCAGAGTTTCATTACAAAAAGTATTACATGTTAACGACAAAAGCAAATGCCCTAAAGGCTTACAGCTTTCCAAGTTAACACTTGGTTACAACAAAAGAGTACTAACTCAATTACACATTAAGCCCTTGGCTTGAATTTACATGTAATACATCAAAAATAAGACAACAAAAATGTATCCGCCTCTAGCCTCCCAAGCTACGTCCTTGGAGGTGGCATGCTACCTGTACTTGAAAATGATATTCCCATATAGGGTGAGCCACAGCCCAGTAGAAATATACTAAACCAAATATGAACAATGACTAAAAGATTAGCAGTTGATAGATGGCTAACACAAATACTTTCCCTTATCACACTTTATGGTTTCATGACATACAAGTTCATATTACCACTCATTTTCCAATTCCTTTCAATTCTCAATTTACAACCATGGCTCAAAACCTGGCCAAACAACTCATATGAGACAGTAACTCATATCAAACGCTTCCCATTTCATATTAGATAAGCATATTAGCTATATCACACAACAACAGATAAGCATACAAGCTATATCATCACTTCCACAGATATGCATATGAGCACTATCACACTTCCAATGACAAGCATATGAGCTCAGCCAACACATTAATAGATAAGCATATGAGCTCTATCTACGGAGTCCATCCCCTATCTCCTCCCAACAATATCCGGTTAGAGGTCCATCCCCTATCTTCTCCTAAACCGTGGAGTACATCCCTTCCCAAATCAATTCCTCATTTCTCATAATTAATTATGCAAATTAATTAACCAATGTAATTAGGGCATTTTCCATAATTTACATTACAACCCTTAGGTTCCATTTTCATTAATGTCTTAACATTAATTTCACATTTTCCATGCCAAACATGCATCTAGGTTTTATATAGCCAAAACCCCAACTCTTGTAAATTTACACAAAAGCCCCCAAACTTTCAGAAAATTACCAAACCAACCCCAACGTCTCAAAATACTAAAATTCAAAGACAAAACTCATAAATAGGAGTAGGATATCCCTACCTCGAAGTTAGAGCTCGGATGGAGAAGAAGCCAAAATCAAAGTGCTCCAAAGATCGAGATTTTCAGATCAAAACGACGCCCTCGACGATCAACACAACTTTTACAAAGGCCGAAGATAATGAGGACACTCTAACTAGATCAAACCCTAGAGAGAAGGGAGTATCTAGAGAGAGAGGCTCTCAAAAATGGTTTTTAGAAAAAGTAGGAGAGAGAAAGAAAAGCAAAAAGTGATTTAAAATCACCCAGCGGATAACTCATATACGTATGACCCGCTCGAGCGGAGAACACAACGCTCGAGCACCAAGAACAAAAATCTGAACACGCTCGAGCGCAACAAGGCCCGCTCGAGCTCCAAGACACTAGAATAAAGTACATTCACTCGAGCACGAAAACCAGTCCGCTCGAGCGTAGATTTCTCCCTCCCAGAACTTTCACAGACAAAGCACTACGCGCTCGAGCCCGCTCGAGCGTAGAAAACATCTCTGCAGAAGTTTTGCAGGGACACGAAATACTGGGAGTGTGTAATCTCCGCTCGAGCGCCAGAATACCCGCTCAAGCGCTAGACTAGAAACCAAACTCCGCTCGAGCGTAGGATGACCCGCTCGAGCGTAACACCAAAAACCTGGGCAACAAGGATAAAGACCAAGGCTTAACCCACCTCTCCCTCTCCCAGAACCCTCACCAAGACAGTACTACCCGCTCGAGCGCCAACAATCCCGCTCGAGCGCCACCCGCTCGAGCGCCTAAAAACCCGCTCGAGCGTAGAAAACATCTCTGCAGAAGTTTTGCAGGGACACGAAATACTGGGAGTGTGTAATCTCCGCTCGAGCGCCAGAATACCTGCTCGAGCACTAGACTAGAAACCAAACTCCACTCGAGCGCAGGATGACCCGCTCGAGCGTAACACCAAAAACCTGGGCAACAAGGATAAAGACCAAGGCTTAACCCACCTGTTCAACACAAGCCCAAAAACATCCTAAAACTCAATCAAGTGGAATTAAAGGACGACAACAAGATAGATACCACCACCAACTTCACGGAACCGAGTCCGGAATACAACAGGACAGAAAAGGGACAACCGGGATCGCTATATTAATCATGATTAAAATCATTAGTTTTTTCATGAATTTGTAACAATTTTACGAAAGCTCTAATAAGAAGAAGTTATAATAAAAGTTATTTGAATATGAATAAAAGTTATAATAAGAAGAAGTTATAATAAAAGCTCTAATAACAATTTTATGAATATGAAGAAGTTATAATAAAAGTTAAACCTAATAAGCTCTATACAATTATTTGAATATTATTCAATGAGCTGACTCATAAAACTTTAAAAGTGGTTTAATAAAAAAAAACAATAAGAACCTAGACAAGAAACCAATTTACTTTGTTTAGCAGAAATTAAGCAAAATATTCTTTCTTTTTTTTTCATTTTTTTTTATATATGATTTCATAACAATCAAATAGACTATATTTTTATATTAATTTTTTTGAGGGTCATTAAATGAGAAATTTTTAAGGCTCACCCTTATATAAAATGAGATCTAAATTTTTGAAAATATGGAATTGAGTTTGGGGGACCATTTCAAATGATTCCTTTTTTCTTTTTTTCTTTTTTTTGCAAATACATGAATATAAAAATAAAATTTTGCAAAAAAAATTGGAGAGGCTAAGACCGCCCACCCCCCCCCCCCCCCCCCCCCCCCCCCCCGGATTAAGAGATCAATAAATAGTCATTTTATTCTTGCTTAAAATCATTTCAACAAACCAAACACTACTTAAAAACCTTTCCTGGAGAGAATTAACTGAGAAGAGATTCAGTCATACTATATACATATGAGTCCTATTCATTCAATACAGAGAGAGCCTTGCAAAGTTGCAGTATGTAGCTTGGACTCATCCGTAGAATCTCTAGTTCAACAGCAAACACTTGTTCTCTTATTATACAAAAAAGAAACCCTATACTATTGCAAGGTTTTTTTTTTTTTTTTTCAAATTAGTTGTTTTTTTAGTTATGTTAATTGACCTCACACATGTTAGACTGAAGCTGAATTTTTAGACTTTATTTTATTTTATTTTTAATCTTGTGAGATCAGGGGTGCTAAGCAAATTTGCCAATGAATATGATTATTTTCAACTTGCCTCCAAGAGTGAACTCTAGCTTTTACATCGTTCTCTCAATTGTCTTGATAATACTGCTTTATCACATTAGCACTACAGTTCCGTCTCTTTTCATGAATTTTTCTTGTCATACCTGAATTCTGTGGTTGAACAAGATCTTCTTCAAGTTTTGGAGATTGGATTTCCAATGGATATCTGCACCTTGGCCTAAAAAACACTACAATTCATTTGAAAATGAGCAAAAACCCCAGTTATCAATCCCACAATGCCAATTCTGACAAAAATTCTAGCCTATTTGAACTAAGATTATGAGTATTCATACCCGGCTTCTGCCAAAAGGATATCTCTCTTTTGCTTTGAAGTCTGCAATTTTCTATTTTTTTTAATACAAATTCGTATATATGATCCAAACCAATGGTACATGACCACAAATAATGGTATATTCAAGAACATGATGGAGTGATATAGACATCAAACAGTAGAAAACAAGGTTCAAATTCAATAAGCAAATTCTTCCAAATTGAAATTTTATTGCACATTGACTGAAATCTATCCATATGGGTTGAACAAGGGACAAGATATCATTTACACTAATACTATTTTTATGTTACACTCCAGAACCTGAAGGACATATATATACAATATGTGACTATTCACAATCCTTGTGGACAATAGTTAGGAGAACTTAAAAAGCACCTCAAATATTTCGGACCACAGACCTTGGAACCTTTCGAAGCATGGCAGTAGCAATCTCACCACCAACATTGCAAGCATGACTAGGCCCACACTATCACAACCAAAATGATCAAGTACTATCAAGCCAAACATTCCTGGAAAAAAAAACAAGTGTAAGTGAAATTAAGTGAAACGTTACCAAGTTAAAATTAATACACAAACAATGTCAGAAATCTAAAATTCAAAAAGGTAGTAGAAAAGCCAATGACGAATATTGGGGATATGCCAGAAAGAAATCCAAAGGATTGATACCTTGCGTGCCTTGAGTACTGGCAACAGAAATTAGGACAATGAAAAGCCGAGGGGTAACCCCAAAAAATTCAAAATTAATTAGGATGCTGTGCAAATGTCCTAGTGTTGGGGCTGCAGCCCCCAGCCATCATCTTCTCATAGGCTGCATATGCACGATCAGGATTCCCAGACATGTTATATCCTCGAATGAGAGCATTATATGTGAAAACATTAGGTTCAAGGCCCTTAAGTAGGAGTTCTTCATACATTTTCCCGGCTTCCTCGATCATTCTAGCAATCCCAAGATTGAGAACTAAGGAATTGTAGGTTTAAAGTTAGGAATAATTCCTCTACTCTGCATCTCATTGGAAAGAGAGAGAGCTTCTTCTATTCTTCTTGATCTCCCAAGGCCATTAATCATAAGGTTGTAAGAAATTAAATCAGGATCAATGCCAGACGACTTTAATTCCTCAAAGTAGTGCACAGCATCATCCACTTTCCCCACCATGCACAGGCAATCTACGAGAATGGTGTAGGACTTCAGATCTGGTCTTATTCCCTCTTTAACCATTCTATTAAACAACTCACAAGCAGTTTCCACATCCCCTCCTTTGCCAAATCCATTTGTAAGAATATTGTAAATAGAACAGTTCGGTTTACATCCGTAATCCACCATCTCATCAAAGAAACTCCTCGCTTCATCCAAATTTCCCAGCTTTAAGAGACCATCTATGAGAGGACCATATGTACAAGGAGTGGGATTGAAATCTCCACTGATAAGATCATAGTACAAATCTACGGTTTTCTCTATTCTATTAGACTTAACAAGACTAGCAATAACTATATTGTGAGTTATGGTGTTAGGCTTACATCCCTTGCTGAGCATCTCTTCATAGAGTTCAAAAATTTCATTGACCCTCCCAGACTTCCCAAGATCATCAAGCAACAAGTTGTAGGTGAAAACATCAGGAGCAAAACCAGCAGTTTTCATCTCCTTAAAAAGACCTCAAGCCATTTCACTGAGATGAACATCAAGAAACCCCTCAATCAGAACATAAATATGCTTCTAGTATAGGTTGAATTCCAAAACTGTTGGTAAACTTCACAAAAAGTTTGTGAGCGTCAAGGGCTTTCTTATGCTTGCACATAACCTTAATTAGAGGAATCAATACTGGGTCATTTCTGCAAAGCCCATCAACTATCAATCTTTCAACTAATGAAATAGACTAATCAATTTCAGCATCACACAGAATTCCTTCAATTAAATCTCTCCAAAAAGATTTGTCTGTCTGATTCCTAACCTGGTGAACAAAGCTCTTGGCATCTTAAATGCATCCTCAATGCACCCGTCCTTCACAAAACATGGTAAAAGGGTGCACAAAGTTATATTATCAGGATAGAGCATCTTTCTCATCTGATGGAAGAATAAGAATGCATCATTAACCCTGTTCTCTCTAACTAAACCGTAAATGACAGTGTTGTTAAGTAAAAACATCGGGAAAACAATTTCTTCTTGTCATCTCGAAGAGCAACTTCAAGGCCATATCAATCTCATCATTCTTACAAAGGCAATCGAGAAGTGTATTGAAGGTAATTGAATTGGATGGCACCCTTGTGTAGTTATGCTCTCAAATAATTCCACGGCCTCTTGAACCTTCCCTTCTCTCCCTAAACCAGCCAATAATGTGTTGAAGGTCACAACAGTAGGAGGATGCTTCATCTCCATCATCTGCAAAACATTGCCCATGCCTCATCTACTTGATCAGCCTTGTAAAGAGTGTCAATCAAAGAATTGATACTAACCACGTCAGGATCACATCCCCTTTCTATCATCTCAGAGAATAATTGGATGGCTTCATCTATTTTCCCTTCCTTACTGTAGCATTTCATCATCATGTTGTAGGTTATAGAATATGGAGCTAGTCCACTCTTTTTTAGTCCATAGAATATACCTTTTGCCTTCCCAAGCCTACCTATTTCCACTAGACTATACAAAGATGCATTACAAGCAACAATATAGGAACAATTCCACAGAGTTTCATCTTCTCAAATGTTTCAATAGCTTTGTCAGGTTCACCTGACTTGCCGTAGTAGTCAATGAAAAGGATATACGTGTAAGCAGTAGGTTTCACGCCAAACGATTCCATACCATCAAAAAGTTCTAACGCTTCATTCAATCCATCAACTCTCAAAAGTCCACCTATTAATGTATTATAAGTATGTAGATTTGGCAAGATCCCTATCTTTCTCATGTTATCAAGGGTACCAAATGCTTCATCAAGCTTCCCTGCTTTGCATAAAGCATCAACAAGTATTGTGAAAGTAACAACATCTGGAACATAACCATTTGCTTCCATCTCGCTCCAAAATTCTCTTACAGTGTCCAAATCTCCACGGTCACTGAACTTATCCAACAAGGTGATGTAAGTCACTCGATCAGGTTTATGGCTGCTGGATTTCATCTTTAGAAACACTTCTTTTGCCTTGTCAAGTTTCCCAGCAGGACAAAGAGCATCGATGAGAACTATATAAGTAATTACATCAGGTCCACAGCCCTCGTCATCCATTCTCTTCAGATGACCATAAGCCTCATCAATTTTTCCTGCCCTCCCAAGAACCCTAATGCATATGGTGAAAGTATACACATTCGGCCTCAACCCCAAACTCTCCATCTCTTCAAGTAAGCCCATGACAGTTTCAATATCCCTTCTCTTCCCAGATGCTACCATAAGCGCAGAGTAGGTCTTGAGACTAGGCTTAATCCCTCCTGAAACGACTCTTCTATAAACCTCCAGAGCCTGTTTACAACATCCAGACTGAAGAAGCAAATGGATCAGCCCATTGTACGAATACCCATTCAAAACGAACCCTTCTTTTCTCATCCGCTCGAGTGCAAATGGGGCTTGCCGAATCCCTCCTTTTACACGAAGAGCCTTAAATATGATCAAATAAGTATTCAAATTCCTATAGATAATTTGCTTTTGCATCAAATCAAACACAACAGCCATATCACCAACCCTCCTATGAACCATCAAGAGCTCAAGCATGTAATTACATGTTTCGGTAGTGTGAACAACATTAGGAAGCTGAGCAACAGACTTAAAGAATGAAAAAGCTTCCTCTGGGTCTGAAGAAATTGACTTCAAAACCCTAATTGCTTCCTCAGAAGACATACCACCATTTGGCTTCCCACTCACTGCCATTAACCCATGTGAGCTTTTCATCACAGACCACAAAGACCCACTCCTATGTTTCTTCCAATTCACCATAGACCCATTGCACTTTGAGTGGTATTGTCTATTATTATCAGGTAGGTAGGGCAGTGTAATTGTCATTACTACAGCAAATACTTGATTTGCAAAGTACCAAAACAGCCATTGATGATATTATCAGAAAGAATTCAATTCGGGAAGAGCATAAATTAGAGGTGCGATGTGTTTTTGCATGATGGGTATTTCGTTGCAATTGTCTATGAGAAAGTAAATTGCAGAAGATATCAAGATAGGCGTTCACTTACCAAGAAAATTGGATGATGTATTATCAGTTGAATGAGAACTTCGTTTGGGCGTAGGTTAGGGCTGCAAATGAACAGAGCCGTTCATGAAAGCTCGAGCTCGGCTCGGTAAGAACTCGTTCGAACTCGGTTCGTTATTTTTTGGCCGTTCGAGCCCGAGCTCGGTTAAACTTTTAATAAACAAGCCAAACATGTCTAAAGCTCGGCTCTAAAGCCTCGCTCGTTACTGGCTCGTTTAGATATTTATTATTTATATTACTAAATAATATAAAATTATGTATAAAAAATAAGAGAAATATGCTATTATAAATATTAAAAATATAAATGTAAATAATGACTTAACTATAAGATAGTAATATTATATATATGTGAGTAATATATAATTTAGTAAAATATGGACTTTTTTTTATATAGTTATATATATTGTAATATATATATTGTATAAATCAAAGTTTTAATTTGTAACTTTAGTTTCACATGCAAGTATGAATCTTATAATTTTTTGGGCTCGTTAAGGTCGTGTAACAGCTCGAGCTCGGTCGAGCCTAAGCTAACCTCGGCTCGAGCTCGTCGTTAAATTTTATTTAGCTAGAGTCGAGTCTCGTAAAATCTTTAATAAACAAGCCCAAACCACCACAAGCTCAGCTTCGACTCGGCTGCGTTTGCAACGCCCTAGCGTAGACACAGTTTTAGTTTCCGAAACGTCACAGTGACCGAGTAGCGAGTGTTCGAAACTATCTCAAATCTATCATTTTGTTTCGAG
>NW_021027019.1:781126-811755 GCF_004153795.1 Camellia sinensis
ATTTCACTAATGCATTCTTGCATCCTCATTCCATCCTAGGCATTCCTAGGCCATGTTTAAGACTCCATAATGAGGATTGAAGGTTAGAAACACACTAAGAGCAAACGAAACAGGTTGTGTTCAATTCGAAAGTATGTTTCAAGTGTGTATCTGTTATGTGTTCTGTAGGTCACGCGCCATACACTGTTAACCAATCTACTCCGTCTGCCTGTCTCAAGGCCAACTGTGAGTAATAACTTAGTAAAGTTATGTTCAACTGTATTTATTTTCTGTGCGATAAAATAAGATCTGTTTTCTGAAATGATATGTTCTGTGCAAGGAATGATTGTCCAATTTCTGACATGTATTGGTGACATTCTTAGCATCATGTGATATCTGTTAGCTACCCGGTATCAGAGGTTCCTTTATGGAACTTAATCTATCAGCACTCTGTTACCCATACCGGAGGCCCCGTCATGGGGGCTCAGCTTCTGTTCTATTACCCGGATCCGGAGGTTCCTTTATGGAACTGGTTATTCGTAACCTTACGTGTATACGTTCTGTTCTGTTCTGTTTATACTAATGGATATATCACGTAAACTTAAGCATGACTTATGATTTCTGTATATGATCTGGACAAATTATGAATTTGAGACGAAACTAAATTATGGGAGCCGGGCTGCCAAAGGATTCGTTCAAATGATTGAGGGACCGGAGGACCAGGTTGTCTTGGATGATGTGGGCACTAAGGCCGAAGATAAGGCTGTTGAGGAATTGGTTGAGGTGCGGATTGATACCGAGCAGCCGGACAAATTCTTCTTACTCGGTTCAAGTCTCACGGCCATAGAGAGAATCGGGATGGTTGAGTTTTTTGTGGCCAACATCGAAGTCTTCGTGTGGTCGCCTTACGACATGCCTGGCCTCGATCCAAGTTTTATCTGTCATCACCTCAACGTCTTCCCTGGAGCAAAGCCAGTCATCCAGCGAACAAGGAGATCGGCACTGCATCACGCCGAGGTAGTTGTGGAGGAGGTGAAGAACCTGCTTGAGGCACAAGCAATCCAAGAAGTGCACTACCCTCGGTGGATTTCCAACACAGTTGTGGTGCCGAAGAAGAATGGAAAGTGGCGAGTTTGTGTCGACTATAAGACGGTCAACCGAGCTTGTCCCAAAGATAGTTTCCCTTTGCCACGAATTGACCAGCTCGTGGACTTGACGGCTGGACATAATAGGCTCAGTTTCCTGGATGCCTACCGCGGCTACCACCAGATCGCCATGCATGGGCCTGACCGAGAGATCACCTCTTTCACGACCCCAAGGGGACTCTTCTGCTACCGAGTCATGCCTTTTGGTTTGAAGAACGCCAGGGCAACCTTTCAGAGGATGGTGACCAAAATGTTTGCTCCTTTGCTTGGCCGGACAATGGAGGATTACATCGATGATATGGTGGTAAAGAGCCGACTGGAAGCAAACCATTTGTCCGACTTGGCCGAGATGTTTGCCATCCTAATGAAGCACAAGCTGCGTTTGAATGCGTCAAAGTGTGCCTTTGGCGTGGAATCCGGGAAATTTTTGGGATTCTTAGTCACAAACCGAGGCATCGAAGCAGACCCTACTCAGATCAGAGCCGTGTAAGAATTGAAGCAGTCTAGCTCGGCTAAGGACGTGCAGCATCTGGCCGGGATGGCCGCCGCGCTTAATCGGTTTATAAGCCGGTCATCAGATCGCTGTCGCCCTTTCTTTCAAGCATTGAAGTCAATGTTCTCGTGGGACGCAGAGTGTGACCGAGCTTTGGCCAAGCTCAAGGAATATCTGTCTACTCCGCCATTGTTGGTTACACCAATGCCAGGAGAGGAACTTTATCTTTACCTTGCCGTCTCCCAGCACGCGGTCAGTGCGGTACTAGTCCGCGCTGAAGGAATCAAGCACTTCCTAATTTTTTATGTCAGCAAGACCTTGCTGCCGGCTGAGACGAGATATTTGCCGCTGGAAAAGCTTGCCTTGGCATTGATGATGGCTTCAAGGAAGTTGGCGCATTATTTTCACGCTCATACCATCATCGTACTGACCGAGTTCCCCCTCAAGGCCTTGTTTGAACGGGCGGACTTCTCAGGCCGGATTCTTAAATGGCCGGTGGAGTTGGGGCAGTTTGAGGTGAAGTTCCAGCTGCGCACTGCTATCAAAGCTCAGACTTTGGCCGACTTCGTCGCCGAGTTCTCGCCTGGCATTCATCCGGTGTGCCCGGTCGATATTACCGTGGCAGATGATGAGATGCACGCAAGACCATCCGAGATACAACTAGTTGGTGGAAGTAACGACGCGGAGTTTGCGCGCACCTGTGAAACACCCTCAGATTTCACGGTTACACCACCCGGTGATGCCATGACAGAGTTGTGTATTACCAACCCATCCACTCTGTCCGGTCCCGCATCACCAAGGGGGGAAGAAATTGAACCACACCGCTCAGAACCTGATGATTCGCCTACGGACTTGAGCATTACAGATCAACTTGCCAAGTCCGGTGTCGAATCATCAAGGGGGGAAGGAATGGATCCACACAGCTCAGAACCTGCGGCCGACTTACCACTGCAACCTGATGATTCGCCCACGGACTTGAGCATTCCAGAACTTGCTGAGTCCGGAGCCGAATCACCAAGGGGGACTGAATTGGAACCGGTTTACACGGAACATGAAACCGCACAGCCGAGCAGTTGTGATCCCATTGCCCTTCGCAACTCTCAGGACCCATCAGACTGCTGGAAGCTTTTTGTGGGAGAAATGTGGAAGCTTTTTGTTGATGGAGTGTCCAACCGTCATGGTGCCGGCCTAGGTATCGTTTTTATCTCCCCGGATGGCCTAACCATTGAACATTCTATCACGTTCGGCTTCCCAGCATCTGACAACGAGGCTGAGTACGAGGCACTTCTCGCCGGGCTCAAGAGCGCAATTCAAATGAAGGCTGCCGAGCTCCTGGTGTACAGTGATTCCCAGCTTGTGGTTAACCAAGTCTCTGGAATTTACGAAGCCAAGGACGATAGGATGGCAAAGTACCAAGCTCTGGTCAGGGAACACATCAAGCAGTTTGAGGCAATCAGAGTCCAACAGATTGGCCGCGAAGAAAACAACCGAGCTAATGAGCTGGCCGGCCTCGCTTCCATGGTAGATAGTACGTCTCCAAACCCCCTGTTAATTGACTTTCTTCCACGGCCAAACATTGAACACGCCGGGCAGACGGATGTACTCTGCGCCGCGCTGGGTCCTTCCTGGATGGACCCCTTGATCTTATTCCTCAGAGACCGGACTCTACCAACTGACAAGAAAGAAGCACACAAAATTCGGGTGAAGTCAGAGCGGTTTTGGCTCTCTCCATCTGGCGCGTTGTATAAGAAGTCCTTCACTGGTCCTTATCTAAAGTGCGTGCACCTGAATAGTGTGGAGGCCTTCTTGTTCGAAATTCATGAAGGCATTTGTGGCAGCCACATAGGGGGCAGGTCTTTGGCATACCGAACTATTTCGCAGGGATACTGGTGGCCGTGCATGCAGGCCGACGCACAAAAATATGTCCGCAAGTGCGAAAAATGCCAGAAATTCGCCCATCAGATCCACCAGCCTACTAGGGAACTTCTTCCCCTCACCAGTCCTTGGCCTTTCGCCATGTGGGGGCTAGATATAGTGGGACCACTGCCAACAGCACCGGGCAACCGGAAATTCTTCATCGCGGCCACAGATTACTTCACAAAGTGGGTTGAAGCTGAGCCCTTGGCAACCATCAAAGAGAAAGACGTGAAGCGATTTGTCTGGCAGAACGTAGTCACGCGGTTTGGCGTCCCCAAGATTTTGATCTCTGACAACGGCACCCAGTTTGAGGTGCTAGTCCGCGCTGAAGGAATCAAGCACCTCCCAATTTTTTACGTAAGTAAGACCTTGCTGCCGGCTGAGACGAGGTACTTGCCGCTGGAAAAGCTTGCGTTGGCACTGATGATGGCTTCGAGGAAATTGGCACATTATTTTCACGCCCATACCATCGTCGTACTGACCGAGTTCCCCTGAGGATTGTTTGCCTTTGCGACAACACTTGGAAGAACTGGTTGCGGCCGGGCATCTGGACCTTTACATTGATGGCGGCGTGAAACCGAATCAGGCTCCGGTCGATCCCAGGGGACAGGATGACCGAGATGCACCACCACAAGGAGTTATTAATGTCATCCACGGCATCGTGGAACCGGAGCGTGTTTGCGAACTCCGGGGCATGATCAAGAAGGCAGAACATATGAGGGAAGTTTTGTCAGTACAGCCGTGTCATTAATATTTCAGAATATTTATTTGTGATTTGTCAGAAATTAATTTTGGTTTTCTTAATTTATTTCCGAGTGCTCATTAATTAAAAAAATTCTAGTTTTTCAGTATTTTAATTATTGAAGTGTTACTGAAATTAATTTTCTGTGTGGAATTAATTTGGTTAAATAAAATTTTATTTTATTTCGAAATTAATTGAAAAATAAAAGTTATTTTCTTATTTCTTTTATTTTACAGAATTTAATTTCTTGTGTTGAATTATTTTGGTTAAATAAAATTTTATTTTATTTCCAAATTAATTGAGAAATAAAAGTTATAGTTTTATTTCTTTTATTTTACAGAATTTAATTTTCTGTGTAAACAACGGGACCGTTATAGATGAATTAGCATTAATCACCATTATGTTGCTAATGTCATCTCTGTGATTTAAGATTCACTTATTCATGTTGATGGAAAATATTAACACTATAACCATTGTACAGTCTTGATCAATGTGTAAATCACTGACTACAATGATTTGGTGCTAATAATTTCATTGAACAGAATCTAATGGTGATGGTGCAATCTTCTAGTGGGAGAACGTTGGCCATATTATGATAATCTAGTGACGTAATATAATCATGCAAGCCAAGTGGGAGATTGTAAGAATTTTTCCTAAATATGACTTAATGTGGCTTATGCATGATTATATTAGATTCATCTCATTAAGAAAGATACATGTGCATCAATTAGATGGTGACTAATCATTGATGAATGCACCTATATATACATAATGTATAGAAGATTAATGGAGATAATGTTAATGCATTGAATGTGATAGATTCATTATGAATGAATCTTAAAGATGCATTATATATCTATTATGAATGTAGAAGATACATTAATTTATCTAATGAATTCATTAATATAGAAGATGCATTATGTATCATGAATGTATAAGATACATTAATCTATTTAATGAAGTTCATTTAATGAATAGATTCTTTGATGGGAAGAATACTAGTATAAATAGTGTAAGGTCACAAACCATATTCTTCATAAAAACTTAAGTTGTCACCACAAGAAGGCGCCCATCGCCTAGAGAGAGAGAAGTGGTTTGAAGATCTTAGATAAGTAAAGAATTTGAAGATCAAGGTCTTCCATTCAAGATTTCTCTTTCTTAAAAGAGGATTTCATACTATCATGGATCAAGGTATGTATTCACTTATTTTGTATAGTAGAAATTCATATAGTTTTCATGTATAAAATTGAATCTTTAATAGTTTTTAGTTTATGTTCCGCAAAGTTTTCTATCAGTCTCAATATCCCAGCAAGTAGAAATACCTGTCCACATCAGGTACTTAATTAAATTTTAAAAAAAATAAATAAAAATAAACAATCCCAAAAGAGAAATAGAAAATCGAGGGACATAGTCCATGGTCAACAACCATGTGAGATCTTCAAATTATGTAAGTATGATAAACATAAGAAATTCATAATCAAAAAATTGTAGCTTTTTTTTTTTTTTTTTTTGAACACTAAAAATAGAATATTCTGAGGTGTCATCATTGCATCTGTGGATCCAGGGATAGCCAGTTACCGGCCTGATTTAACCCAACCCAAATGAAGGGACTCACAGCTCAACCACACACTACAAACGAGCCCGGGTTTCGAAGGGAGTATAAGCGAGGTCTCCGAAGAGAGCCAGCTACGAAATGAAGGGACTCACCACTAAGACACCAACGAAGCTCAACCACACGCCACAAATGAGCTCGAGTTTCGAAGGAAGTGCAAACGAGGTCTCCGAAAAGAACCAGCTACTAAGCAGTAAGATTTGCCCCTCCCAAGAATCGAACTTGGATCACGCCTGTGAAAAAGGATGCTTTCTCCACAAGGCCACCCCCTCAATGGTAAAATTGTAGTGGTTCTGAAGACACTATACCTGTGGCTAAACATTTTTGGAACCTCAAACAAGATCTCAAATTGAGTCTTATTATTTTTAAATATTAATTTAAATTATTATTTCTTAATTTTTTAAATCCTTTTTTTTTCCCTTTCAAAAATTTCATTTTTCTAACGTTTTGTGATGCACATTCTGGCATCAATTGCCAGAACTGGCCACACCAGTGCGAGCACATGCTTGCTGGGAAAGACCGCTGCTTATAACTAAAAAGGAAAATAAAATCTAACGTTTTGTGATGCACATTCTGGCATCAATTGCCAGAACTGGCCACACCAGTGCGAGCACATGCTTGCTGGGAAAGACCACCGCTTATAACTAAAAAGGAAAATAAAATATAACTCGCTTTATTTTTTGAGTTATTACTGAAAAAAAAAAAATCACACTCAAATATTATATAAGATATAATCAAAAATTTTAAAATGATGTCACAATTAAATAAAAAAATAAAATAATTAAGAGTGCACGATAAGGAGTGTGTGTTGTAAAATTCTCCATGCTTGCATTAATCAATAATTTGATTATGCATTCTCCAAAGCGTACCCAAAAACACATTAAAAAACATATATAGTGATATTTTGAATTTGAAAAATTAATTTACAATTTGTACACGTAATTTAATTTAATTCTAAATGTGAATCACACAAATTACTTAATTAATCTCCACCATAAATTATAATTATGGACAATAATCTAGACACTAAGGCTCATTTGGGAAGTATTAGTTAATTTTTTGATTTTTAGGATAAAATATGTAGAAAAATAGAGGAAGTGATGTGATAACTTATAGTGAATTTTTGGCTATATTGTTGAAATTCCAAACAATCTCGTTTGGGAATATACTATTTTAAAAACTTATTGACTTTTTAGTTATATTTGAAGTTTTAAAAAATAAAAAAATAAAAAAAATAAAAAAAACTAATATATTTGAAATGATTTTTTAATTTTTTACAAAAAAATATATAAAAAATAAAAAATAAAAATAAAAAACAGATCTGTGATATCTTATTTAATTTGTTGATTATTATTTTTTCAATAATTTTTTAACTTTCAAATTAGAAGAAAGTGTTTCCAAACGAGTCCACTAGAAACAATATCACTAGCACCTTCACCATCTGCGGCATAACTCTAAAAATTTCCAAACTAGAAACAACATTCAATTGCATTAGCACCCTCTCACCATCTGAACGTATCATCCATTGATTATAATCTTGAATATAATATTTTGAGTTAATTTTAAATATAAAAATTTAAATATTCATTACATAAGATTTTAATATATATATGTATATATATATATTTTTGTAATCTGATCTGGCTAATTTTTATCTTTTGAAAGTTTTTATTTTTTATTTTTTTAATAATAATGTCATTATCATTCTCATAGAAAAAATGTTTCTTTTTAATATGTGTTAGGTTTTTGTAACTGGCAATCATGTTTGATAAAATTCTTTTCAATTGTAATTTTATTCGTTATTTTATTTTAGTGAGGTAAATGTTTAGATACGAATCCAACCAGAATTGTGCCTATACAGAGGAGTTTGTGATATTGAGGTTTCTATATTTGCCACTTCGCTGATTATACAGTCAAAGTTGTTTGACCGCTTGAGCAATCATTTGTACGCTTGAGCGAAGAAAATGATCATCTAGTATTTTTGCAGAGCGCCTAAACATCTAGGAAGAAAGTTTTACTGCTCAAGCGGTGAAAGTTGCGCTCAAACGGTCAACCTATTTGTTTTGCATCGCCTGTAGTCACATTGCTCAAGTGGTGAAATGTGCGCTTGAGCGGTGTTCGCGATCTAGGTTATTATAAAATGCACAATTTGCTTATTTTAGAGTTTGAGCCATTCAGATTTTCAGAGAAGAAAAAATTTGCTTATTTTAGTGTTTTATATTGGAGGGTACTTTATGAGTGTTTCCTTGATGGTTTAAGAGTGATCAATAGATCCATGAACTTTATATCAACATTATCAAAGGGTTTATTTGTTTTCTTTTATTCACAAAAGAGATAGTTTGTTCTTCAATGGATTCCGAGGAATTTAGGGTTGAAACTTTGGTGGATTTCAGAGTGGCTCATCGTCGTAAATTTGATATCAGCGTTGTAGATTCAATGTTGAGCAAGACAATTTCGATATGAAGACGGTGGTAGAATAGGCACATCGGGATCGGTTTAATTTAGGCGTGGATTCGTTAGATAATTGAGGATACACTTGTGTAATTCCTTTTTGTTTTGTTAGTAATTATTTTGTGACTTTGGTCTATGATTTTTTTTTATCATAATTGGAGACACTCCAATTGTGATTTTTTCACTTTAAATTGTTATGTCGATTTGTCTTTGTTTGTGAGAGGGTGATTTGTGACCTGGAGTTGGGCCGAGGCAACGGCCGAACAGGTTGAGAGCCCAACGGTGCATGGGGCCGAGATGATTGACTATCTGCCCAGAGATGGGCTGCCAGAACTTGGGCCGGGCAGAACTTAGGCCAAGTGTGAGCCGCCCCGGACCGAAAAGAAACTCGGCAAGGTAGTGCTCGGTTGGACCGAGCTGCCTGATCAGGGGATGGCTGAAGCCAGATAAGCTGAGTGACCGGCTCCCGGAAAGGTGTAGTCAACCGAGGAGACTGTTTGACCGGCAGGAAAGCCGACCAAAGGAGGTACCCGGGTTTTCAATACGTATTTATAATAATGTCATTATCATTCTCATAAAAAATGTTTCATTTTATGTATACAATAAAGTTATTGTTCATTCACCAATCAATCACTTATGTGGTTCCAGTTAATTTTTTACAATATTCATATTTCTTAAAAATAAAAATAAAATAAAAATTATTAATTTAAATACAAATCATCATAAATCTAAATTTCTAATTTCAGCACATTAAAATTACTAATTTTAACACAAATAGCCACAAATCAACATGTCTAATTTTAACAAATCAAAATACATCATTTATAAATCAAACAGGTTGGGGCCACTTAGGCACATCTTCTTGTATAAATAAAAATAATGATCAAATTCAAAATAAAAAAGTGATGAACCCTTCTTAATTAAGTTCACTCCTGACCACTATGGCTATACTCGAATTTCAAATATTGTTACATAAGAATCAATCTTAGTTCAAGGATTATTATTATTATTATTATTTTGAATTTCTATTATTTCAGTGTTTGAAACCGATTAGCATAATTAAATTTTTTTTTTAAAATATTTGTGTTAGTAATGGGCGCCCATGTGGCATGACCATTTAAATTTAAATTTGATCATTATCCAAATAGGTTTTGAATTTGAATTCAAACCTATTTAGGATAACCACTCAAGATACAGATGTTATCAGTTTTAACTGATATGGATAGATATTATAATATATTATATATCTGATATATGGTTATGGGTAATCCAAGTGAGAAACAACGTATAGTCTGTTTCTACCCATATACTGACTCTCTCCCAAAAACACAACGATCAAGTCTTTGCACTGTGATTTTGTGTGGGTGATATTCAATCTGTGATATCACTCCACTGCTGGGTTGATTTATCAGTTTTCTGGAAGCACGTGATTTATCCAAGAAGGTTCTATCATCAAGAAGGTATGATCTGAAAATTTTATCTGCTGCATATTCTGTGTTTTTAGTTTACAATTTGAAATACGTGCAACAATATACAATTAATTGAAATAAAAATTCATATGATCATGATCATCTTACCATTATAATCCCATTTATAAAATTGTTGGTGTAGAGCTCTGGTCCTGTTTCTTGCAAAGATAGCAGATTGTCAATCAATGTCTGCTTCATTTTTGTTGATGTTCTGATTCGTCGACATTCATCAACTAATTTTTGCAAAAACCTGTTCATCTTCTCTGCCATGGCTACCAATTTTCTCTTCGTCCCGAACAAATCCACCCATTGCAAGACTGGAAAATGTCAGCTGGATTCGATGCATTGGCAAATTCTAAGTGTTCTCTCATCAAATTCTGAAAGAACTTGGCCTCCTCAACATCCTCCACTTCTTCTCCATATCCTCTTCCCCATGATCATCATGGTTATAACATTAGATGAGAGCTCAAAAAACTTGGATTTCAAGTCCACCTTACTATACCCACCACCACAATTCTTCTTCACAAGTTGATTCACAAAGAACTTCACTTCCTCTCCTCGGACACCAGATGTCCTCTCCAACTGAGCAGTTGAGAAAATCTCCAAGGTCATTATACACCTGAGATTGCACCAAAGGTCACCGTATGGGGCTGCAGCCATTGTGGTGTAGTTGTTGCTGAGGTATTTTGCAGTGAGGTTACATGGGTGGTTGGCAAAGACAATGTCGTTCTTCGTGAAACATTCTTCCACGGCAGAAGGAGAGGTGACAATGAGGACCATGCTAGGTCCGAAGTGGAGGGGGATGATTGAGTCATACTTGTCTGAGAGAGCTTCAAGAGTTTGGTGCAGTGGCAGTTTGTGTGTCTCTTGTTTTGATGTGAAGAGCTTGAAGAAGAGTAGGAGAGGGAAAATGGTGAGAGCTATGGTGTACCAGTTGAATCCCACAATTCCTTATTTTTAGAAGTTTACTCTTTGATGTCAAGTTGAGGAAATGAAAATTTGTGCTTATTGTTCAAGCCAGGGAAGACTATATATATAATACTCTATTGGGTTATATGTAATTCTACCTACCCACAATATTTTATCAGATTTTGATCATGAAGCAGGCGTGTGGTAGTGACTCAAATTTGATGTCACGAAGGTCTCACTTGAAGCGAATCTAGACCATGCATTTTAAATTTCTGTAAAATTTTAATTTTTTTCCTTAGTTTGTAGCAAAACTCGTGTTATTGATGTAAAACTCCAAAACATTTTCCGGTGAGATTTCTATTATTTGAGTGGCTGAAATTTGAGCTTTTAAATAGGAAATAGGAAAGGTAATAGATAAGACAAAAATTGAAAATTCTGAATGATTCGTGATTAGATAAAGATTTAATTCCACCAATTCCCAATTATTCAAAACACACAATCTAAATCAACAAGCACTTACGAAAGTAGTTTAGATTGTTGTTCTCGAAAAACAATAAATCGACACAAACGATTTTTACGTTGAAAAATCACAATTGAAGCACCTCCAATTGTAATAAAAAAACCACGGGCGAAACGCCACTAATCAATCCACTACTGAAGAAAGAAAGATTACAAAGATAACCAATAAATTACCAACACATCAAATTTGTCTTCAAATCTTCTGTAACTCTTTCACCACAGCCTTCGTCTCGGAATCGATTAGTACGAAGTTGAATCCACAACTTCTAATGTCGAATCAATGACCACGCACCGTATCAAACTCCTTTAATGCTCCACGTTTGAATCTCCAGAATCCACCGAAGAACTCTCTTTAATATGAAGAAACAAACTCCTTGATGTATGTATCTCAGATCATCGGTTTAAAACCCACTCAATAATATCAAGGAAAACTAGAAAACTACTCTCCAAGAAAAACCTTAAAGTGGATCTCCAAAAACCTAATCCTAGTTTAGGATTAAAACAGATACTTATAGAAATCTGGGATTGTGAAGCTCGCTCGAGGGAAGACGCTCTCGCTCAAGCGAGGAGCTTATCTCGCGTGATTTCCACAAGTGGCTTCGCTCGAGCCACGCAACTTGCGCTCGAGCGTACATTCATCACTCTCAGGTTTTTTACCAGACGCACTCTTCGCTCGAGCGAGGACTCCTTGGCTAGAGCGAGGAACAAAAAACAGAATGAAAAAATACAACTCAACAACTGAAGTTTGTTCGCGGGATTGGCAAGACTAAGGGACCTAACAATCTCTCCCTTTGTCAATTCCCAGACAAAACTTTCTAACACAATATCCGAAACAAACGTACTAACTAAACAAACCAATCTTGATGAGAAAAACTGAATTTGCACAAAACCAACATAAATCCCAAACATAGATCCCAAACATATATACCCCCAAAAAACCCTTCAAACATTATACTCCCCTTTTTTGGCCGGGAGTGAACAAAAACAGTTATATACAGACTAATAAAAAAAGCTGTCCAAGTAAAGAAAAAAACTGTCCAAACAGTATAGTCCGAATAGTCAAGAGCTAAGAATCGGATGGAGGTGGTGGCTGCTGCATCTGAAGCATAGCAAGAATCTGAGAAGCATGGTGCTCTGCTGATCAAGTCGGCCGTCAAGGGAATCAAGCCGGGCATCCAACTGAACAAAGCGATGATTGACGGACTGCTCAAACTATTGCAGCTGACCACGAAATGATCTAGGACGTATCTCAGGCAGATCAGGTGCACCTGCAGGGGCTGCATCAAACTCCTCCTCCTCCTCCTCAGCAAGTGGATCATCACTTGTATCAGACATCCCAACTCCCGACACACCCCACCTAACATGTGCTTAACTCTGAGAAACTATTAACTTGGTGATGGATTTAATAGGATGGGCAAACTCATCATCATCAAGAGTGGGAACACCACAAGAAGAGAGAAAGCGAGTGAGAAAACACCCATACGAAAGGCCTAAGGACTTACGACCATCAAAAACAGAGATCATTTTGGAGATAATCATGGCAGGCAAGTCAATAGGCAGACGGTGATCAATGCAGTATAACACATACCCTTGATCTTGGGTAATGTGTGAGGAATGAGTGGTAACATGGATATTAGCACAAACAATGAGATTGAGAAGATGAAAGTGAGGAATAAGCTCATTTTGTTGAATGAGCGCCCCGGCAATCCAAGTTCGGGTAAAACCACAAAGCTCAGACGCAACTCGATCAAAATCAATACCAGAACAGGTAAGGAGAGGAAAATGAAAATTTGGGACTTCTGGAAGACCAAGAAACACTCGAAAAACATCAGCAGCAATGACTAATGATTTCTTCCTAACCCAAGTGCTAAATGAAGAAGGAAATTCTTTGCGAATAGAATGCATGTTGCAATAAAACTCATGAACAAGACTCAGATTTTGAGGCCCTGAAAAGATCAACACCTGATCTCCTCCTAATGAATCAAAAAAGGACGAATAGGGAGCAACTCAAATGCACTAGGGAGGACATTTCTTTCAAGATAGACTTTCCGAGTGGCAAAAAATTCCCTAAACAGTTTGGCTTTCTTTTTGGATTTAAACTTGTTAGTATTGAAATTGGGCCGGGAAACAATAGTCTTTCGATGTTTTGAGGGTTCACCCATGATTGAAAAACCCACAAGAACAAGACAATCACAAAGAAAAAATAGCAACCCACTACACAAGGTACCTAGTGGAGAGATTAGAAATCCAAAAAGTTTTGGTCATGCTTTCCATGAAAAAAAAAAAAAAAAAAAACAGAAGTAGCCAAAAAAAACACCATTAGTCCACCATGGTTAGAAACAAATAAAACTCATAACCTTAACATAATATCAATGCTAAAAAAAAAAAAAAAAACAGAGCTAGGTTAGAAATAAATAAGTACGGATGAAGCAGTCAACATTAACAGCCGATGAGGAGAATCAACATTATTTCAAAGCAAATAGACCACATTAACATATGAAGCACTGGACATTGTATATATGCAAATGAAATAAAGCCCCAAATTAAACCCTTAGCAGAAAAACCTAGCAAAATGTTCCAAACCACTAACCCTTGAGGCAGGAGAGAGACACTAAGACATTATGAAATAACCAAAATCAACAATGACGAACCCTAGACAACATGGATAAAACAGAGCAGACTCAAAGACACACACACTCAAAAAAAAAAAAAAAACAAAACAGAGAACGAAGAAAAAAAATGAAGGAAAAGAAGAAAAAAAACTTACTAAATAATGACAATGCTAGATGTATCAAAGTATGAAGCCCCAAAAAAAACGAGTTTAAACGGAGGAAGATGCTAGCAACAGAGACCAAGAAAACCCTAGGTGAGCAAGAGAGAGAATATGAATGAGGGAAGAAACAAAATGAACTGAAAAGACACAGTCATAAGAATTTGAACCTCGACAGATCGCTCGAGCGAAGACAGTTATGCGCAAAGGGTCACTCGAGCCAAGAGTTTATCACTCGAGCCTAAAAAGCACGCTCTCAGGTCTAACTCAGTAGCAGAAGCACGCTCGAGCGAGCACTCATTCGCTCGAGCAAAGAAAAAATAAAAAACAAAAGAAAACAAAAAAAATTTTGAGCAAAAATCCAATACTCACACTAAGAAGTGGAACCTGAAACACAAGTGTATGAGCACAATTGCATGAAGGTGATACTAAGATGCAATAACCTACAAATCATGAAGTCCACAAACTTGCATTTTTGACAATATGAAACAAATAATCATGAGCAAATTAGACAAAATATAATTAATGATCATAAGCTACATGAGAATGGATAACTCAGAACCCAACATGAGAGCTCACAAAAATAGTGTGTGTGTGTGCAATCCATGAGAGGCCACAGAACTAGAGTTAATCCTCGTAGTGATCGAATGGCTGGACCTTCGGCAAGAGTAACTGAACATCACAGAGAAAAGTCAAACCACTAGGAATCACGGAGTATTTGTTGAGTAAAAGCGAAGGCTCTCCCTCAATCAATGATTCCTTTTTCTTTTTTTTTTTTTAAACTTTTCTTTCTTGTGGACACTCACTGGTGGCATGTACGCTCAAGAGTATGGAGACCAAACCAGAGAAGAATGAAATCAAAAAGGATGGCCTGGTTGGTGCCTCTGAGGTAAGCTTTTCCTAATGCCCGGACTTCAATGAACTGAGGGAGAAACTGTGGAAGTGAAAAATGATGGTTGATGGTTAAGAGACTCAACATCACCTATGATATACTAGTATAGGTCAATTCCTCTGAAAAGGTACAAGAAACACTATTAGTGGTCCATAGAGAACTTTGATCACTTGTGCAGAAACCCCTGCAACGGTTTATCTCAAGGATGTGTACAGAATAAGATTATGAAGTAAATGAGCATGTACATTTAGAATGAGCTATGAACAAAGACGAATGTGATCTTGTAAGCAACAGTGTTCATATATTTCTAGATGCAAGGATGACAGGAATCAATGACAAAGAGATTATAGCATCCAAGTACACATAAAGACAATCACTCACTCCCCCTCAAGTAACAGGTAACACCCTAGTGACTAAGCATGACACCCAAGGTCTTTCTAAGGAACTTAAACCGAAGAAGATCAAGGGGTTTTGTAAAAATATCTGCTTTTTGATGCTTAGTGGGTACATGTTCAAGAACAACAAGGCCTTTTTCCACTAACTCTCGAATAAAATGATGATGAATGTCAATGTGTTTGGTGCGAAAGTGTTGGACAGGATTTTTTGAAATGTTTATGACACTTGTATTATCACAGAAAAGAGTGAGAGTGTTCTGTTCTATCCCATAATCATGAAGCATTTGCTTCATCCACAGCATTTGTGCACAACAACTTCCTGCAGCAATGTACTTAGCCTCAGCAGTCGAAAGAGAAATGGAATTTTACTTTTTACTATGCCAGGAAACCAAATTATTCCCAAGGTAAAAACACCCCCCGGATGTACTCTTCCTATCATCAGCACACCTTACCCAGTCAGCATCAGAAAAACCAGTAATTTCACCTGTAGTATTAGTGGAAAACCAAACCCCATACCCCAAAGTCCCATTAACATATTTAATGGTGTGTTTGACAGCAAGAAAATGAGACTCTTTAGGACTGGCTTGGAAACGGGCACAAACACCTACACTGAAGGCAATATCAAAACGACTGGCTGTGAGGTAAAGAAGACTCCATATCATACTCCTATAAAGGGTAGGATCAACATCAATACCAGAGAAATCTTTGGAAAGGTGAAGACTGGTGCTCATAAGAGTGCGTGCATGTTTGGCAGACTCAAGACCAAACTTTGACACAAGATTTTTGGCATACTTAGTCTAAGAAACAAACATACCCGAAGGAGACTGTTTAATTTGTAGACCTAAAAAATAAGACAACTCTCCCATCATGCTCATCTCAAACTCGTGTGTCATGTAATTCGAAAAATATTTCACAAGATGATCAGCAGTGGATCCAAACACAATATCATCAACATAAATCTGAGCAACAAGAATATGAGACTTAATATGTTTCACAAATAAAGTCTTATCTACACTACCCCTTTGAAAGTCAATATCAAGAAGAAAGGTAGTAAGTCTATCATACTAAGCCCGAGGCGTTTGTTTCAACCCATATAAAGCCTTGTCTAATAACTTGTAGACATGTTTTGGACATTTAGGGTCCTCAAACCCTTTTGGTTGCTCAACATAAGCCTCTTCTTTCAAGTATCCATTTAGAAAGGCACTTTTCACATCCATTTGAAACAATTTGAAACCAAGAACATATGCAACACCAAGTAAAATACGAATAGATTCGAGACGTGCAACTGGGGCAAACGTCTCATCATAGTCAACACCCTCTACTTGTGTGTAGCCTTGAGCAACCAACCTAACTTTATTTCTAACCACAGTACCATTCTCATTAGGTTTATTTTTAAAGATCCACTTGGTACCTATCACATTCATGTCTCTAGGTCTGGGAACTAGAGTCCAAACATTGTTACGTTCAAATTGACCTAATTCTTCATGCATAGCATTCACCCAACTATCATCGAGTAAGGCCTCTTTAATATACTTAGGTTTATACCTCATCCCGAATTTGTCTTCGGGTTTTCATTCGATCTGATACACTTTCAATCACCTGTTGAGCTGGATGATTCAGTTTCACCCTTGCTGATGGTTTGAACTCAAGACTTGTGGTGACAGAAGCGTCAGAAGTGGTGTCTCTCTGTGCACTCTTTGGACTCTGACTTACCTGTGAAGATGGTGTTGTCTCAACTTCTTGTGTTTGGACCTCAGCTTCTTTTTTGACTTTATGGTACAGTATCCAGGATTGGAGACTCACCATATTCATCCTCATTTGTTGCTGGAGTAGGAGAACCTATGTAATCTATAACCACATTGATTGATTCCATTAAAGACGAAGTACGCAGGTTATAGACACGAAAAGCCCTACTTGTGGTTGAATACCCTAAAAAAATACCTTCATCACTTCAGGAGTCAAATTTGCTCAAATGCTTTCTATCTTTGAAAATGTAACATTTACTCCCAAAAGTTTTGAAGTATTTTACATTAGGTTTCAATTCCTTCCATAATTCATATGGAGTTTGTAAAGTGCCGGGCCTTAAATACACGCAATTTATGACATAAACAGCAGTATTTAGGGTTTCAGTCCAAAACTTTGGAGGAAGTTTCTTACTAAGGAGAGGAGCATGACCCTCGCTATCTCTTGAACAACCCTGTTCTTCCCCTCTATCATTCCATTTTGTTGCGGAGTAATAGGTGCAGAAAATTCATGCTTAATTCCATGCATATCACAAAAATCTAAAAACGAACTATTTTTAAACTCACGACCATGATTTGTTCGGATTCTTATGATACGCCCAATGGAAACACCCTATTCATTTTGAATTTTAAGGACTAAGGCCTGGAAAGCATCAAACGTATCAGATGTTTCCCTTAAAAAATTTACCCACGAAAAACGAGTAAAATCATCAACAGTTAAAAAAAATGTATCTTTTATCTCAAATGCTTTCAGTGCGAGTAGGTCACATTAAGTCTATGTGAACCAATTCAAGAGGACATTTGGTTGTAAAGCTGTTCACCTTTTTATGAGGGGCACGGGTTTGTTTCCCAAATTGACATGGTCCACACACATGATTTAGATTCTTACCCAGTTGAGGTACTCCTCTCATAAGCTCTTTGTTGCCTATCTTAGTTAGGTCTTTGAAATTCATATGACCTAATCTTTGATGCCACAAATCAATGTTACTTATGATGGCTAAGTGACAAGTGAGATCATTAGTAACAATCCCATAGCAGTTATCAGATATGCGAACCCCATGCAAGACAGTATTTCTTTTTTTATCCAAAATTTCACATTTATTTTTTGAAAACAATACTTCATGTGGGAATCACACATTTGACTGATGCTCAAAAGATTTGCTTTAAGTCCATTAACAAGTAAAGCATTTTCAAGCTTGGGAAGACCAGCAACACTTATAAATCCCTTACCAATGACTCTAGAAGTGCCACAATCTCCAAAGGTAACAATTCCACCTTCATATTTTTCAAGAGAGGTGAAGTAGGATTTGTCACTTGACATGTGATGAGAGCACCCACTATCCAAATACCACATGTGTGAGTCACGTGCTTTTAGAGCAGTGTGAACAACTAAACAAGTCAAATAATCTTTTTCCACCCAAATTTTTTTGGTCTTAACAAAATCAGGTCTGGTGGTCTTGGTAAATGTCTTGGTATTGTGAATACTCTCATGAATCTTGATATTACGCCTAGACATGTAAGGTTGTCTCCTAACAAAAAAAGTATTCGAATTTCTACCATTTTGAGACACCTTACAAAATAATTCAAAGCAATAAGGACGAATGTGGCCATACCTACCACAATGATGACAAATAAAGACAGGTTTTACCTCTTTTTTGTTGATCTTACCCCCATTAGGTAGATGAAGAGAGGAATCACCCTGGTGTACCTTCAGCTTTCCCTTTGCTTGAGTTTTCAGGTCATGTGATGTAGAGGCCTGTCCCTTGTGAGCTGTTGCATTATCATAGCCTAGCACACTTTTGTCACAACCCATTTGTTGAGACCCGAGGATGTCTTCTAATGATTTTGAACCTTTGTTCCACACGGCAATTGTGGCTCTAGCAATTCGGAGTTCTTTATCTTTATAACAAACCATCTCTTCCAATGTAGCTTGTGACATCTCAAGGCTTTCAAGCTTCTCTTTATATGTGGAATACACTTTCAGGAGTTCATTCCTTTCAGTTTCACAGGATATAAGTTTCTCACATAGGTCTTGCCTATCACTAGAGATCTTATCCACCCAAAAATCACTAGAGATCTTGACGACATTCTGCTTTGCTATTACAAGTTCTCCTTTTAGCTTGACATTCTCACTTTCACATGCTTTGAGCTTGAGAGTGAGTTTGTCATTGATTTTGGACAAATACAAAGATTCCTCGTAAAGCTTTTCGTAAGCTTGTTGTAGTTCATCACCATTAATCTCATCATTGTCTTTTGATGTTTCATCATCTTCTTTTTGCTCCTTGACCTTGTCCAGTCGAGCAACTAAGGCAGGAAATATAGTAAATGGTGGTGAAGATGAATCTGCACTTTCATGAAATTGGCTCAGAATGTCCTATGTAACTTTAGCCTTTGTGCAGTGAGCAACCCGTTGCTGTTCTTCATCAGAAATTGCTCCACGAATAGTAATCAGGACTCTCTGATTGCTCGGATTGTTAGCACTTTCAACATCCTCTTCAATGGCTTGCCAGCCTTCTGGGTCAAAAGCTCTCAGAAATGCCCTCATTCTGATCTTCCAATACAAGTAATTACTCCCATCAAAGGTGGGGGCATGATGCAGATTTTGACCACGAGCACATTCCAATGGCTTCGGAAGAGGTTGTGTGAAAGTGGACCAAAATGCCATGAAAGCACTATCCCCATCTTCACCAGATTCAGTTTCTTCGGGTTCTTGCTCTGACCCGCTTTCATCATCCCAAGTTACTGTGTAGACTTTCTTCTGATTGTTTTTCGAAGGACATTCAAGGGCAATATGACCAAACCCTTGACATTCATAACACTTGACCCCTTACCCCTTTACAATCTTCTTTTCAGTTTTTGGAGCAAGTTTTGGTGGAAAAGTTTTGGGTTTATCATTACTCTTGTCTTTTGAAATAGGGTCTCTGAAATTAGGCTTCTTTTTCTTTAATTTTTTTTTGAACTGTTTAGTAAACATAGCTGTCATCTCAGACTCTAGATCAAACTCGGTCTCAGGAGTTTTTGCAGTCTCATAAGCACTTGTGAAAGCCACACCATCTTTTTGTTTTTTCTTAGAAATCTGGTGGGCTTCATAAGTCTGCAGGTTTCCAACCAACTGATTAAGCTTGAGGGTATCAACATTCTGAGCCTCCTCAATGGCTGTCACTTTTGATTGGAACCTCTCGGGTAATGACCTCAAAAATTTTCCAACAACTTTAGCTTCATGGATTTTTTCACTGAGTGTGAACCAGGAATTCACGATGTCACTAAGTTTAGCATAGAAATCATCAAACGTCTCATCATCACGCATAAAAAGGGTTTCAAAGGCAGATGTGAGACGTTGAAGTTTTGACCTTTTGACAGAAGTAGTAGCTTCGTGAATCGTTTCAAGAATGTCCCAAGCCTCTTTTGCTACCTCACACGTGCAGATACGACGAAACTCTTCAGGTGTGACGGAGCAAAAAAGGGAATTGAGAGCCTTACTATTCCAACTCGAGTTTTGATAATCGGTTGTGTCCCATTTATTAAGGGGTTTGGGAATCTCAATACCATCAATGGTGACAGTAGGTTCACTCCACCCATAGATCACACAGTGCCAAACTTTCTCATCGATGGATTTTAAAAATGCTCTCATACGAGCTTTCCAATAAGAATAGTTTGTACCATCGAGTAACGGAGGTCTATGGGTTGAGTTACCTTCACGAATTGAATCCATATCACCAATCACACAAAATTACACTCCTATAGTTTTGATAAAAACAAATAGTGACATGCTCTGATACCAATTGAAAATTTTAAGTGATTCGTGATTAGATAAAGATTTAATTCCACCAATTCCCAATTATTCAAAACACACAATCTAAATCAACAAGCACTTACGAAAGTGGTTTAGATTGTTGTTTCGAAAAACAATAAATCAACGCAAATGATTTTTACGTGGAAAAACCACAATTGAAGCACCTCCAATTGTGATAAAAAAAACCACGGGCGAAACGCCACTAATCAATCCACTACTGAAGAAAGAAAAATTACAAAGATAACCAACAAATTACCAACACATCAAATTTGTCTTCAAATCTTCTGTAACTCTTTCACCATAGCCTTCGTCTCGGAATCGATCAGTACGAAGTTGAATCCACAACTTCTAATGTCAAATCAATGACCACGCATAGTATCAAACTCCTTTGATGCTCCACGTTTGAATCTCTGGAATCCACCGAAGAAGAACTCTCTTTAATATGAAGAAACAAACTCCTTGATGTATGTATCTCAGATCATTGGTTTAAAACCCACTCAATAATATCAAGGAAAACTAGAAAACTACTCTCAAAGAAAACCTTAGAAAACCTTAAAGTGGATCTCCAAAAACCTAATCCTAGTTTAGGATTAAAAAAATCGACACAAACGATTTTTACGTGGAAAAACCACAATTGAAGCACCTCCAATTGTGATAAAAAAAACCATGGGCGAAACGCCACTAATCAATCCACTACTGAAAAAAGAAAGATTACAAAGATAACCAACAAATTACCAACACATCAAATTTGTCTTCAAATATTCTGTAACTCTTTCATCACAGCCTTCGTCTCGGAATCGATCAGTACAAAGTTGAATCCACAACTTCTAATGTCGAATCAATGACCACGCATAGTATCAAACTCCTTTGATGCTCCACGTTTGAATCTCTGGAATCCACCGAAGAAGAACTCTCTTTAATATGAAGAAACAAACTCCTTGATGTATGTATCTCAGATCATTGGTTTAAAACCCACTCAATAATATCAAGGGAAACTAGAAAACTGCTCTCAAAGAAAAACCTTAAAGTAGATCTCCAAAAACCTAATCCTAGTTTAGGATTAAAATAGATACTTATAGAAATCTGGGATTGTGAAGCTCGCTCGAGCGAAGACTCTCTCACTCGAGCGAGGAGCTTATCTCGCGTGATTTCCACAAGTGGCTTTGCTCGAGCCACGCAACCTGCGCTCGAGTGTACATTCATCACTCTCAAGTTTTTTACCAGACGCACTCTTCGCTCGAGCGAGCACTCCTTGGCTAGAGCGAGGAACAAAAAACAGAATGGAAAAATACAACTCAACAACTCAAGTTTGTTCGTGGGATTGGCAAGACTAAGGGACCTAATAAAAATCATAGCATAACATCCACAACTCGGAGGGAAGTACACAATACATAACATTCATAAAAAACTGAAGTTCAATTACTTATTGCACAAATGAAAAAAAAAAATGACACGACATAATAGACACAAGGGTGAGTTTGAACCCGAACTTCATAGTATTTATTTTGTAATTTTTCTTCTTCTTTTTTTTTTTTAATTTTTTGGCAGGTAAAATAGAATGAAAAACAATCATATAAGACACTGTTTGCGGGTGAACGGACACGGCCTGCAAATGACCTCTAAAGGCTTCAACTTTGGCATGCTGAAGCCAAAATTCTCAGTCATATCCACCTCCTCTTCATCAACTCTGTTCCATTCAAATGACTGAATCAAGGCTCCTAGTGTCAGCCCAACCATCCTATTTGCCAAGTTAGCTCCAGGACATCCACGTCTTCCACAACCAAATGGGATCAACTTATACCCGTCTCCACTATTCTCTTCTTCAAATCTTTCTGGCATGAACTTCGTTGGATTTTCCCATAGCTTGGGATCCCTATGAATAGCCAATACATTTACCATTAACATCGTGCCTTGTGGGACATCATAACCTCCTACAGTACAATCTTCAGAAGCCTCATGTGGGACTAGAATTGGGGCTGGTGAATATAATCGAAGTGTTTCCTTAACTACATTGCATAGATAATTTAGCTTGGGCAAGTCTTGTTCATCTAAGAGGTAGTTTTGTCCAACGTGAGCCTCTATCTCTGCTCTAACCTTTGTCATTGCATTTGGATGGTTGAGAAGTAGGGACATTGCCCATTCCATGGCTGTTGATGAAGTTTCAGTCCCAGCAATTAGTAATATCTGTCACCCCAGGTAGACAAGCACATTAATTACCCAAAAGATGCAACATCAACCAAAAAACAAATAATTGTGATAAACATAAGAAAGTATGCCACAAAACACTTATGAGGTGGGCCTGCACAGTTGCAGTCTATAAGCGTTCTGTGTCACTTATGTGATATAATTCTCATGTCCCAAATAAAACCTAGAAAAGAAAATGCATAGAAGAGATTAGGAGATCTTCAGATTACTAAACAAAAATATGATAAACATAAGAAATTCATAATCGTAAGGTTGTAATAATGATTATGACCTGTTATGTTTTGTATATGCACAAATTGTTGGGTCTTGTGAACCCGATAAGTACTATTCATTGGCCTTGGGTGCAATAAGGGGTTTAGGAGGCCTCCCCCAAGGGGAGGGGGGTCCGGCAGGAGGGAAGAGAGTTGTTTTATGGGAAAAATACAAATCAGTGATAGTTTGAAAAAATAATTACAAATTCACGAAAATGTCAAAATTTTAATTATTAATATTTATAAAATTTACCATTCATTTGTTTTTTTTTTTTTTATAAAAAAAATCATTAATGTTATATTCAAATTCAAAAAAAAAGCATACTCAAATTCAGAACAGGCCATTAAGGCAGGCAGGCATAAAAAAATAAAAAAAATACATGAAGCAATATACTATTAATTCCAATAAAAATCCATATGATAATGATCATCTTACCAATATAATCCCATTTATAATATTGTTGGTGTAGAACTCTGGTTCTGCTTCTTGCAAAGAAAGCAGACTATCAATCAGTGTCTTCTTCATTTTTGTTGATGCATCCATTCTTCGACGTTCATCGACTAGGTTCTGCAAAAACTTGTCCATTTTCTCTGCCATGGCTACCATTTTCCTCCCAGTCCCAAACAAATCTACCTTCTGCAACACCGGAAAAAGGTCTGATGGATCCGATGTTTTTGCAAATTCTAATTGCTCTCTCACCAATTGCCGAAAGAGCTTGGCCTCCTCAACATCCTCTACACTTTCTCCAAAGAACCTCTTTCCCATGATCATCATGGTCATAACATTAAATGAGATCTCAAAAAACTTGGATTTCATGTCCACTTTACTACACCCACCACCACAATTCTTCATGAGTTGATTCACGAAAAACTTCACTTCCTTGCCTCGTATACAGGATGTTCTCTCTAATTGAACAGTTGAGAAAATCTCCAAGGTTGTAATACGCCTGATATTAGGGTGTGCACGGATCAGGTTGGTTAAGGTCAACTCATAATTGAAGGAAATAACAGGGGTTTCATATTTTTACCAAATCAAACTAACCCAATATAACTTGGGTCGGTTTCGGTTAGAACTGTGGTTCCCTCACCGGAAAAATAAAAGTGAATCATTTCTTTATAAATCATTGCCTCAAATTCAATATGACATAATTAGAAATTTCTCAAAATCAATAATAAATCAATACAATAAAGAAGCTTTAGGTTCAGGTCTCGGATTAATTCAAATTAGTCTATGCTTAACCCGGGAATAAAACCTACCCAATTCATTATTTTTAAATTCAAAATCGAACCAATATATTGATAAAACCCAATCAGCCTAATAGATAAAAAGTCAAGTTGATAGAATGAATTTTCTGAATTCCTTACCTGAGATTGCGCCAAAGATCACCATAAGGGGCTGCAGCGATGGTGGTGCTGTTGTAGGAGAGGTGTTTTGAGTGGAGGCTAAGTGGCCGGTTGGCGAAGATGACATCGTTTTTTGTGAAACATTCTTCGACGGCTGAAGGAGTGTTGACAACGAGGACATTTCTGGGTCCGAACCGGAGGAGGATGATTGGGCCATACTTATCTGAAAAAGCTTGAAAAGTTTGGTACAGTGGCTCTTTTAGTAGATGGAGATGGCCCAGGATGGGAAGCCCAGGAGGACTTGGGGGTAGATTCTTGTAAATCTTTTGTTTTCCTAAGAAGAGCTTGAAGAAGAGTAGGAGGAGAGAGAAAATGAGGAGAGAAATGGTGTACCAGTTGGCTTCCACCATACTGTATTTTCAAAAGTATAGCCTTTGATGTCAAAGTAGAGAAAAAAAAATTGGGCTTATTGTTTGAGTAATGGAAGACTATAGTACTCCTCTTGTGTTGTTGATATGTACATATGCAAAGAATCAACTTGGCCAAGGTGTCGAAGCAACAAACAAATAGCATTGACAAGAATAATATCTTAATATAGATGAGTTTGACTGAGTAAAATATTCTATAGTAATATCTCAATATAGATGAAGAAAATGATAAAAAGCAAGATAATTTTAACAATATTGACCCGGACTCTCTTTTTCCCACACTCCCTTGACCCCCTCTCAACATAATTGGTCATTTTTTTTTTTTTCAATCACCACCCGCCACATGTGTGGAGTGATGGGGGTGGTGATTGGAGGGGGTCTCAATCATGACCCAAAGAAAAATGATCAAATATATATTTTATACAATACTTACAAAAATGTGAGACTCACATCACATGGTGCCTCAGTTATATATAATTTTTTATAATATTTTTGAGGTCTTTAACATTTTATATTTCACCATTTTAGGAAGCATTCAAACTATAAAAGAAACCGGCACAATAAAACATTAAAATTATAACAAATAAAGAATCTTTTGAGCAAGAGAGAGCAACTCTCTCTAGGTGATTTCAGGCGGTCCTCCGGCAATGTTTCGACGATATTTCGGCAACCCACTTTATACTTCTAAAGTGTAGATCTATACTCTTAAAGTATTGACTTACAGTTTTCGTGCATAGATCTAGACTTTTTATGTCTGAAATAAGAGTTTTGAGAGTTTTTTCCTCCGATTTCGACATAGATTTTTGGATTTTCGACACTCACAATAGTTCTCCCATCTTTCAAACCTTCTCACATACCATTGTGAGTGTACTTCCTTCTCAACTCTAGTTTCTGGCAGTGTTTGATATCCGACGAAGGCAGTGGTAGAGTTGGGCAGCAACGACGGAGATGGTGGGCTTTCAAACAGATCTTACTTTTTAGATTACATCTTTGAGAAAATCGGTGATTTTTCCTGACTCATAGCAATTTGTTTGGCGGATTTTTTATTTTTTATTTTATTTTTGATTTTTTTTTGGTTGTGATGGCCCTTTGGAGTCTTATTTATATAACGTTGTTGTTTGTTAATATAATTTCACATGTTCTTAAAAAATTAAAAAAATTAAAAAAAAAAAAAAATCTCTCAAACCATCTCTGATTGATAAAGCCATTCAAAACTTCTATTTGACTTTCTATTTTCTGAATTCAATGCATTAGTGGATGACCACAAAACTCCACCAATGAAAGGCTTTTTCCTATTTTGCCCAATAATCTCTCAACTCAAGTGTTAGATATTACAGTCATATAGATTGCAACGTGCAACCAAATCCAAAAAAGCCTTTAGAAGTTGCTAGAAAATGATGTGTGTGTATTGGCTAGATTCATTCGGAATGTAAGCATGGAGCAGTACATTCTAATTTACATCACACTAGTAACTTTTTTTGAGGGAGGGTAAATTACACGTAATATAGATTTCCAAAAAAATTACCCAACTTTTTTGATGTTTAAAATCAAATTACAAATTACCCCTTACGTTCGTTGATAGTTAAGTCAACTAGCAATTTTTGTTAATGTCAAGCTGTTAATGTTTTATAAATGCCAATTTACCTTTTCTTTATTTCCCTCCTCTTACTGCATTTTCTTCTCTCTTCATATAAACAACAGCCAGTCATCACTCCCTCCTTGCTCCCCTATCCTTCACATCACCACCTCACAAATCAAAGAAGGCTTGTGTTGAGAAAATTAATTCTTTGAATCAATTAACCAAACATGCAATGTGCATAAGGTTTTTAGTAAAACAACCGGTGCAAAACAACTAGTGCAAAATCCCAAAATGAAATGGTGAAATAAACACCTAGCCAACAATGCGTAGGCACCCACAACCAAGGTTTCAAAAAGCGGTGTTACGTAACGATTACAATGGTAAGCGCTACTCATTATACCTACTTTTGCAGTGTGATAGAAATTCACATGTGTAACGGTTGTTTCAGTATTACGTAACGGCCCGTTACACACCGTTACTATATTCTGAATGACTTCCTTCTTTTAAAAAAAAAAATTCTTACAAAAAAAAAAATAAATAAATAAATACTTAAGTGATCCAAGCCTAAATAAAAAATATTGTATGAATTTTTTTTCTTTATAATTTATTTTTATTTTTTATTTTATTATATTAGCATATAAAATATAAAATATATAAACAGTAATTTTATTTATTTTTATAATTATTTTATTTAATATTTAATTGTAAATAGTTTTATTTTGTTACTATAATATGTTGTCTAAAAAATATTTTTTTTTTAAAAAAATCAATAGCTCAAAAATAATTTTTACTTATGGCATAATTTTTATTTTAGTGGTGCTACACGCAGTAATTGGTATACCAATTAGTATACCAACATATGTTATGACATTATCATTTTAAAATTATGACCATATCCATTATACAAACTACAAAGACCTAAAACTTCTAAAAGTATGTCATATCATCTGTTAGTAAACTAATTGGTATACTAATTGGTGCATATAGTATTATTATTTTTATTTTTATAATCATTTTATTTAATAGTTAATTGTAAATAATTTTATTTGTTTGGGATGTCTTAAATAAGTGCATTTTTTGTCTTTTTGGACTAAAAAGTTGAGAAAAAAATAACGGATGTTTGGGTTAACGTTTTGACTTTTTTATGGAAAAATGTGTATTAAAAAATTATATGAAGAAGTGTGTAGGAGAATATTAGAGATGTGTGTTGTACAGCCGTACAATCTGCACAGCCGAATTGACGGTAAGAAATTATTGGCTACTTTTCGGGCACTCCACTGGAAGGTTATGTTCGGCCCGTGGGGGCCATCACGGGTACCATTTTTATCGATTTCCCCAAATTGATTACTTGACCTAAGGTACTGCTATAGACTTGAAGAGTTTGCATCATCGTTAAATACTCGGTATTGCAAGCTTTGAACAAAAACAGAACATCATCTGCAAAGAGCAAATACGCCAGAGTAGCGCATGTTCGTCTCATCTTGATGCCTGAAATGTCCCCATTACCAATGCCTTTGTCTATCAATTTAGATAAAATTTCTGCCACTAACAGAAACAAGTAGGGTGATAGGGGATCTCTTTGCCGAAGGCCGCACAAAGGGATGAAAAAGGCCCTTTTCTCAACCTTGAGCCTTTAAAGCCAAAGCAGTGCAGTACACCTCAATCTAGACTATCTGCTATCCACATCAACCCACTTTATTAAATGAAAACTGCCATCAGTTAATTTTATAAAATTGAATATTGATGGCTCATCCCGAGGTAATCTAGGTTTTGCAGAGATAGGAAGAGTATTTGGTGACCATCTGTTAGCAAAAATCTGGTTTGGGCCAAATCGACAGATGAGATTCGATAGAAATCCTAGAATTTTGCAAACAACAACAAATCAAGCAATTGTAGTTTGAATCTTGACAAATTCAAGGATTTCTTTGGAGGTTGTAATGTTAAGAAACAAATGTGAATAAAATGAAAATTGATTGAAGAACAAGTAAACTTTCCACTTAATAACAAGAATTAAATTACAAGCTCAATGTACATGACAATCGACAGAGGGGAACTTGGCCACATAGGCTGAATTCTACACACACTACTCCTAAATATAGAAGCTATTGCTAACTAAGTTAAATTACTCCTAATTCCATATGAGTTGTGTGTTTGATCGTCCTTCTTTTCTTCGAAATTCCAACCTTTATGTTGCTGGCTTTGTTGCTTATCTGCTGCCACGTGTCCCATCATGGAGCAAATTCCCTTCACTTCTTGCATAACTACCCATGATCTTCACAACTGCTGGTAACTGCTCCTCTGCTGTAGCACTCATTTTCTCTGCCAATAAACCACGTATCCTATATCATCTGCGTGCCTTATCTCATAACTTGACACCTGGGCCACGTTTGGCCCCATCTTATTGTATTATCAGAGGAATCGATAGAAGAAAACTACGTCTGCCATATCTGTTCCTTTGATTGCGTTACTTAGCTCTACATTCTATGGTACACCTCCCACTGGAAACTTAAGATTTCACCTCTAGTATTCCTTGGATCAACTCTCTGTATTTATTGTAGCTATTCGACAGAGATCATAAATTTTAGTGCCAACACCATCAGGCCAAATTTTTGGAAACTTTTGCTTGCCCTATTGGTTGTACTTCTAATAATATGGCTATGGGGTTTCGATCTATCATCTTTCACAAATCTTGGAGAGCAAAGCAAGAACCTCACTTTGTACGGTGGAGATCGACTTTCTACAACTTTTGATTTCTAGGGTTTCTTCTCTCACCTTCTGCAAAACTTGAGGTAAGGACTCCTTTGAGTTATATATACATGTTTTGCAAGGATGATGTGTTTTAGGGGTTTTCTTGAAGTTATTATATTGCCTTTGATTTTGTGGTTCAAAATGTAGAGATTTCAAAAGTGGGTTTAAATCTCAACTTTTTAATCCTTGAGGGTTTCGTTTTCATTAATTTAAAAAAGATGATTTTGATGAGATTTCACCAAGGAAATGGGGAGATGTTTGGTTTTTGATAAAGAAACCTAGAAATTTGGGGGTTTTGGAACATGTGGGAAAAACCTATAGGTTTCCTCCTTTTCTTGTGTTAAAGGAATGAATGAGTGTAGATTTCATAATATGGTTTGCAAAAATGGCAATCTTCTTGATATGTGAGGGTTGAGAGTTTATTTTAAAATCATTGTTAAATGCATGAACATGTATGGTTGTGGGATGACAAATTGTTGAGTACCATAGATTGTGAGAATTGTAAATCTTGGAAATTGACATTCGAAAAATTACATAAAGTCTTGAAGAGACTAAATTGCTAAGAATTGTGCATGATTGTTATGTGTTGATAGCTTTGGTTGAACATATGGTTATTTTGTGAAGTAACATTGGAGGGAATAAAAAATGGAGAAATGTTATGAGGCATTAATTGTCACACCCCAAATCCGGGCATGACCGGCCGTGGCCCACAGGGACTTAGCCCAAGGCACACGTAAGCCTAAACACGAATCCAATCACATTGAACAACTGAACAATAGTCCAATAATAAATAACCAAAACTCAATCCAGACATGCCACAATTATAAACGGCAAAATCAACCGTAATAAAAAAACCATCCAAACTTATGGGATATAAACAACCCACAAAATAAAATAATTCTAAATAAAACCCAATTACCTCTCCACTCCAAAGCACAAGCCATCAACATATCCTCAAGGGTTTGAATAGTCCTCTCTGATTGCCCATCTGTCTAAGGGTGATAAGCTGAACTAAAATTTAACCTAGTACCCATAGCTGATTGTAACGCACCCCAAAACTTAGACACAAAACGAGGGTCCCGATCTGACACTATTGACACTGGTGCACCATGCAATCTAACAATCTCCTTCAGATACAACTGTGCAAATCGAGCTAGAGAATAGGTCATCCGTACTGCAATAAAATGTGCTGACTTGGTTAATCTATCAACAACTACCCAAACTGCATCGTGATTACTACTAGTAC
>NW_021027019.1:811805-925415 GCF_004153795.1 Camellia sinensis
TAGTAGCTAAAAGTGATACCTTCCCCGACCACAACAAGTTAGTAGCCAAAAAGCCACTTTCAGCGACTAATACTTTAGTGGCGGAAACATACCTTTTGCCGACTAAACTAAGATTAGTAGCCAAATGTGTACACTTTTAGCGACTAAACAAATTTTAGTCGCCAATACTATCGCCGACAGGGTAAAGGCGACGAGTTTAGCGACGAAAAATTTTGGTCGCTAAATCGTTTCGGCGACTAAATAAGTGACTTTTGGCTACCAATATTTTGGTAGCTAAAAGTGACATTTCTTGTAGTGAAAGCTCTCCTTCTTGGCTACAACAATAATCTTGATGATTGAAAAACCCCTCTCTTTCCTTCATAAACCCACGGCTGCTAGGGCTGCTAGTGTTGTGGAAAACAATTATAACAAGAGTTAGGGTTTGTGTTTATTTTATTTTATACTAGTTGTGGGCACACTTAGGTCAAATAGATAGATAAATATACAAAATACATATATAAGTTACATGCAATTCAAATGGTAAGAGTCTAACTTATTAATTTTGTGGTGTAGAGTTCAAGTCACACCCTTTTCTCTATTTTTTTTTTTAATAATAAATCCTGCTTCTCAATCAATGACTTTCACCATAAATTTATTTTAGGTTTAAAATTAATTAAAAGATCCTCTAATAATATTTAATTTGCACTTAAAGATTCATAATAAAATATTTGAGATTTGTAAAATTATTATTTAATTATTTACTTAATTTTTATATTCGGGTTCTCACATTAATTATTGCATTACATTCTCATTCAATTTATTATTATTATTATTATTATTATTATTATTATTATTATGCATCTTGAATGGAGTTTGGAAACGTTTACATTGAGAAAAGAATATTTTGAATGAGATTTATCGAAATGTTATGGGGTAAATACATTGGTAAGTCCGGATAGGAGGTGTAGATGAAATTGATAAGTTGGCCTGAGTGCCCGAGGTGAAAGACCGAAAACAAGTGCGGATGAGGTACCACTTCCCTTTTGGTTAGCAATTGGTAAAGTGAGATTTTTGGTAGTGCTAGTTGAGCCTACTTGCAAACACCAACCTAGGAATTACTTGAGTCATATTTACCGCCCCCATTGAATAAAATTGTAAATTTCAGAATTGTTGAGATTTTAATTGTTGTTGAACATGATGATATTTTAAAGGAGCATGTAAATAAATTTCTCTTTAATTGGCATTGCATGGCATTTGCATTCATTATTGGAAGTCTTGCATAACTGTATATACTTTGTCAAGGATCTTCTACTGGGCTTTATGCTTATTTCTATAGGATTTTGGTGCAAGAAAAGATATGGTGATTCCGTCGAGTTGAGGGCGTGGACATATTTTGTGAAGAGTAAATAACTCCGCTTTGTTGTGATTTATTTTGCTAGCCAAGGGCTATTCATGTATGGGTTCGAGAGGCCATTTTTGTGTAACCGGGCTTAAGCTTTGGAAATTGTAAGCCCATGAGGGCATTTTATTATTTTTGGGATATGATACTCTACATGCTATAGATTCATGTATTTCTACATCATTGAATGTATAATTTGCATGTGAAACTTTTGTATAAACCTTGTTGATCAATGGTGTAAAGGTTGGAGTATCGTTATTGTTATTTTAGTGAACGTGGGTTGATGTATTTAATCTATGTCGGATTATTTCGGGGCGTTACAACTTGGTATCAGAGTTATCGAGTTTGAATACTTTGGGCTTGCGGGAAGTGGTTGTTTTGCCATAGTGGGTTCATTTCGCATGATTAGGAAATGTTCTATTTTTTGTGATTATGTGATGATATGTATATATGACTATATGGGTATGGGGTTGGACTTTTGGGATGTTGTTTGTGCCTACTAAATTCCTCGAGGTTTTACTAGAAGGGTACTTGATCAATACTCGTTCTATTAGAAATTCTTGGTTTTTCGTAGGATGAATCTCATTACAAAAGGATAATCTGTATGTGCTTACGTGACTAAGTGCTTATGTGGAGTGAATTGAATTGTTTGTGTGGTAGAATATACATAATTGTAGTAGTCTAACGTGAGAGGATTCGCGAGCACATTTGAAATGATGTGCTAAATTGTTCATTTTGTTCCTTAATTAGGATGTCTAGAAAGGGTCAAACTCGTGGTGGTAGAGGTGGAAGGCGTGGTAGGGGTCGCTGGGGTGTGCATGAAGTACTGGTCCAAGGGATTCCGGTGCAAGAGGAGGGGTTGGGCCAAGCTAATATGATTGAGCAAGTGGGGCAAGCCGAGATACCAGGGCAAGCAGGTCAAGCCGCAATGAGGGCCCTAGCTCAAGAAATTGCGGGGCCTTGAGGGAGTCTATGAATATACTAAGGGCGGAAAACCAGGCTAGGGAGAACGCCGTAGAGACAAGGGCGAGTTTCCTCATGAGGGAGTTTTTGCGGGCCAAACCGGATGAGTTCCATGGTGGCCCCGAGCCTAAGAAAGCGGATGAATGGCTTGAACAAATCGTGAAGACTTTTGAGGTGCTTCACATTGAGGATAGTGAATTAAGGGTGACTCTTGCGAGTTACTACCTCAAGAGGGACGCGGGCCAATGGTAGAAGTATGCCAAGGGCTGAATAGAACTGACATGAGAAGCGTATGTAATGGCTTTCCAAGACAAGTATCTACGTTGAGGTAGGAATTCTAAGACCTTAAGCAACTCAATATGTCTGTGGCCGAGTTTGAAGCAGCCATCTCCAGTTTGTCCCGATTTGCACCGGAGTTGGTGGCAACGGAAGAACACCGTTGCATTGAGTTCGAAAAGAAGTTGAGAACTAAGATCTTGTTCAAGGTTGCCGGGACCATGATTCGAAGTTATGACTGTCTTGTGGAGGCAGACACGCATGTGGAGATTACCGTAGAGGCCAAGGATGAGAGACTTTGTAGTTCGAGGTCTAGGGGCCAAGGGTCACAAGGGGACTACAGGCCCAACAAGAAGAGTAGAAACACCTTTTAATCCTAGTCCCAAACGTAACAGTCTAGATCCATCTTTCCATTGGTTAGTGCAGGCCCGGGGAAGAGTTCACCAAGTGGCTTCTCTTATTTTAAATGTGGCCAACCGGATCACAAGGCCTTTGCATGTCCACAGAAGGGGGGAGGACATCAAATGTTGCCACCACCACCACCTAACCGATCTTAGAGTCAGTCTCAGAGTAGGGGACAGGGGCTTACTTGCTATCAGTGTGGTCAGTTGGGGCACATGAGGAGAGCTTGCCCGCAGTTGGAAGGCGCATCTGGCGCATCAGGGTCGAGGCAAACTCAGAGCCATCAGCAGGCTCACTCAGTTCAGACTTCGCGAGTTAATTAGGGAGGCGCTTCGGCTCAGTCAGTGCAACAGGCCTATGCTTCGAGAGATGAGCAGGTTGATCAGAGGCCACAGGGGCGTGTGTATGCTGTTACCACGCCAGAGCAGTTGCCGGGATCCTCAGTTGTGAGAGGTATTTTTGTTGTGTGTAACTCTTTAGCTAACGTATTGATAGACACGGGTGCATCTCATTCATTCATATCTGTTGTATTCGCATCTACATTGGGGTTAGAGGTGGCACGATTAGCGTCTCCACTTAGAGTTGAGTCACCAGTTGGGGGTACAATTGACTTGGATCGGGGGTGTCGTGGTTGTGAGATAGAGGTTGCTGGGCGTCGACTCCCATTTTCTTTTGTGTTGCTAGACATGTCGAGTTTTGATGTTATTCTAGGCATAGATTGGTTGTCTTCGTATCGAGCAGTGATTGATTGTTTTCGTCAGAGGGTCACAGTGTGCACCTTGGGTGGTGATTGTTTTTACTTTCTGGGAGACAGAGTTGACCGAGTCTTATCGCCAGTATTTGACTCTCGTAGTAGAAACGAGCTTAGTGGCCTTCTTGCTACTCTCTTGGATAGTGAGAGTGACGGGACTCATGTTGTGTTGCCAAGGGTAGTTTGTGAATACCCGGACGTATTTCCCGAGGACTTTACTAGTTTTCCACCCCACCGGGAGATTGAGTTTCTCATTGACTTAGTGCCTGGAACGACGCCAATTTCCATAGCGCCATATAGATTTACACCCGCGGCATTGCTTGAGTTGAAGATTCAACTCCAAGAACTCTTAGACAAAGGTTTCATTCACCCTAGCACATTGCCTTGGGGAATGCCGGCTCTTTTTGCGAAGAAGAAAGATGGGTCGTTGCGGTTGTGTATCGATTACCGCAAGTTGAATCGGGTTACCGTCAATAACAAGTACCCCTTACCCCGAATACATGATTTGTTTGACCAACTAAGAGGGTCTTGTTACTTTTCGAAAATAGACTTGAGGTCGAGATACCATTAGTTGAGAGTCCGGGAGGAGGACATCCAGAAAACGGCCTTTTGTACCTATTATGGCCACTATAAGTTCCTTGTAATGACATTTGGGTTGACTAATGCACCGGCTTCCTTTATGGACTTGATTAATCAAATTTTTAGAGAATACTTGGATCATTTTGTGGTCGTCTTTGTAGACGATATCCTAATTTATTCGAATTCCGAGGAAGAACACGAGACTCACTTGAGGGTAGTGCTTGATTTGCTTAGGAAGCATCAATTGTATGCCAAATTTGAGAAATGCGAGTTTTGGCTCACTGAGGTGAAGTTTTTGGGCCATGTAGTGTCAAGAGAGGGAATAATTGTAGATTCTTCAAAGATAGACTCTGTACAAGATTGGGAGCAACCTAAAAATATTTTTGAGATCCGGAGTTTCTTGGGATTGGCGGGGTATTATCGGCGTTTTGTGAGGGACTTTTCTAGACTAGTTGCGCCTTTGACTAGATTGACTAGAAAGGGGGTTAAGTTTGTGTGGAGTGAGGCTTGTGAAAAGTCATTCCAAGAGCTTAAAACTAGGCTGACTACCGCACCGGTGTTGATAATTCCAGAAAGAGGTTTGGGCTATACCGTTTATTGTGATGCGTCTCAAGATAAGCTTGGTTGTGTTTTGTTGCAAGGGGAAAAGGTTGTAGCTTACGGTTCACGGCAGTTGAAAACTCATGAGAAGAATTACCCTACCCACAACTTGGAGTTAGCTGCAGTAGTGTTTGCCTTGAAAATTTGGAGGCATTACTTGTATGGTGAGAAGTTTGAGGTTTTCTTCGATCATAAGAGTCTAAAGTATTTGTTTTTCCAAAAGATTTGAATTTACGCCAACAGAGGTGGATGGAATTTTTGGAGGATTATGACTTCGAGTTGCACTATCATTCGGGAAAGGCCAATGTAGTGGTCGACGCCTTAAGTCGGAAATCCGTGAGTAGTTTGGCGAGTGTGGCATTCAGGAATGGGTTACGTTGGGAGACATTGGCAAGTTTGAATTGCATTTAGGTGAGTTTAAAGAGGGTGCAACTTTGTTTACCTTGAGTGCTTAGGCCTCGTTTGGGAACAAACATTTTTAGTAACTTTTTGTCTTTTTGGCTAAAATATGATTTTAAAAAAATAGTATGTTTGGGATAATTTTTTAACTTTTTACGAAAAGATGTGCAAAAAGTAGAGAGAAAAGGGAATTTTTTGACTTTTTTATATAGGTTGTTGACTTATTGGCTTTTTTAGTAACTTTTTGACTTTTTGGCTAAAAAAGTCGCTTGCCAAACAAGGCCTTAGCCTACCTTGATTAGCAAAGTTGTAGAGGCACAACAAGGAGATCGTGAAGTAGAGTTAATTCGTGATAGAATCTCTAACGAGAAGGAAGAGAGGGATTTGAACATCCACTCGGATCAGAGTGTACGTTACCTAAACCGTTTGTTTGTACCTGAATCTTGTAGAGAGGAAGTGCTTTGGGAGTTCCATTACTCACGCCTTGCGGTACATCTGGGAGGCACAAAAATGTATCGTGATCTTAGCCGTCAGTTTTGGTGGAGGGGTATGAAGTGGGATGTCGTATCCTTCGTGTTGAAGTGCCTTACTTGTCAATAAGTAAAAGCCGAGCACCAAAGACAAGCGGGTTTGTTACAACGCTTACCAATAGCCGAGTGAAAATGGGAGCACGTTACCATGGATTTCGTAGTTGGGCTTCCTAGAACGCAGCGGGGCAATGACGCCATTTGGGTGATTGTTAATAAGTTGACTAAGTCTACGCACCTCATTCCGATGCGTACTGGCGACTCAATTGAGCACTTGGAAAAGTTGTACGTTAGAGAGATAGTTCGACTTCATAGGGTTCCGGTAACCATTGTGTCGGATAGGGATCCTCGCTTTACAGCCCAGTTGTGGCAAAGCTTTCAGAAGGCATTGGGGACTAAGTTGACCTTTAGTACCGCTTACCACCCTCAAACCGATGGGCAATCGGAATGCACCATTCAGATTTTGGAGGACATGCTTAGAGCTTGTGTCCTTGATTTCAAGGGGTCTTGGGAGAGGCATTTACCATTGATTGAATTTGCCTACAACAATAGTTATCAAGCTACCATCGAGATGGCACCGTTCGAGGCCTTGTATGGCCGACCTTGTAGATCACCAGTTTGTTGGGCCGAGGTAAGGGATGTATCGTTATTGGGTCCGGAAATTATTAGGGAGACAACCGAGAAAGTTGCTCTCATTTAAAGAAGGTTAGCTACAGCTCAAAGTCGACAGAAAAGTTATGCCGATAAGAGGAGACGACCTTTGTCTTTTGAAGTTGGTGACCATGTTTTCCTTAAGATCTCACCTAGGCAGGGTTTAATGAGGTTTGGTAAGAGTGGGAAGTTGTCTCCAAGATTTATTGGGCCTTTCAAGATATTGGAGAGAATTGGGGAAGTGGCATACCAGCTAGCTTTACCGCCATAACTTTTAGGGGTTCACAATGTGTTTCATGTGTCAATGCTTAGGAAGTACGAACCCAACCCTTCTCATGTACTAGATTGGGTTGATTTGGAGGTAGATGAGGATGCCTCTTACAAAGAGCGATCGGTTCAGATATTAGATACCCGAGAACAAGTGCTACGGGGCAAAACCATACCATTAGTAAAAGTGTTGTGGAGACCCCACGGGGTTGAAGAAGCAACGTGGGAAAGAGAGGCAGAAGTCCACTCCAAGTATCCAGATTTATTTAAAAATGCTTAGTTGTTTTGATTTGTAATGTTCCCTAGTGTTGACGGGGAAAAATGTTAAACTTGTTAATCATATGTTGTTGTACGTATTGTTAATCTAAGTATGAGATTGTGTGGGAAGGAATTTTTGTTAAAGATGTTCCATTTCGAATGCCTAGTATGAGCAATTGTTATTTTGATGAAATGATGATAATGAGAATGGTAAATATTAGTTAAATATCGATGTTGCAATTTGGAGTTTTGATAGTGTTGTTATAATTGATAGAACCCTTTTTTTTTGGTAGGTTTGTTTAAATTTCGGGGACAAAATTTCCTATGGTGTGGAGGCTGTGATGACTTGTTTCATTATACATCACTTTACTTTTGTCTTCATTGGGTTTGTAGTGTCCGGAAGTTTTTCTTAAATAAATTCATGTTCTTGTTTATTCAATGTTGATTTTCACTTGCTTCGGAGAGTGCGAGGCCAGGTTCGAAATGCCTAGATTTGAGCGGAGAAATTTCTGGGCTGGAGAACCAGGGCCGCACGTGCGGGAGGTAAGGCCGCACATGAGGAATTCAAGGGATGTTTGGGGCAGCACATTGCAATATATGCAGGTGTTGGAGGAGGTGCGACATGGGAAGGCCGCACGTGCGGGGTTAAGGGCCGCATGTGCGGAGGCACGGGCCGCACGTGCGAGGTGCGGGCAGTCTGAAATCTCGATTTTTTTCCCTCTTTTGGGCTGAATGAATATCACTTTTTAACATTTTCTTCTCACTCTAAAAATGCATTTTGCTCCTCTTTCTCTCAAAAAACCTCCACCAAACACCCAAGAACCTTGATTTCTTACAATCCATGGGGTTTTGATTTATCATCTTTCACAAATCTTGGAGAGCAAAGCAAGAACCTCACTTTGTACGGTGGAGATCGACTTTCTACAACTTTTGATTTCTAGGGTTTCTTCTCTCACCTTCTGCAAAACTTGAGGTAAGGACTCCTTTGAGTTGTATATACATGTTTTGCAAGGATGATGTGTTTTAGGGGTTTTCTTGAAGTTATTTTATTGCCTTTGATTTTGTGGTTCAAAATGTAGAGATTTCAAAAGTGGGTTTAAATCTCAACTTTTTAATCCTTGAGGGTTTCATTTTCATTAATTTAAGAAAGATGATTTTGATGAGATTTCACCAAGGAAATGGGGAGATGTTTGGTTTTTGATAAAGAACCCTAGAAATTTGGGGGTTTTGGAACATGTGGGAAAAACCTATGGGTTTCCTTCTTTTCTTGTGTTAAAGGAATGAATGAGTGTAGATTTCGTAATATGGTTTGCAAAAATAGCAATCTTCTTAATATGTGAGGGTTAAGAATTTATTTTAAAATCATTGTTAAATGCATGAACATGTATGGTTGTGAGATGACAAATTGTTAAGTACCATGAATTGTGAGAATTGTAAATCTTGGAAATTGACATTTGAAAAATTACATAAAGTCTTGAAGAGACTAAATTGCTAAGAATTGTGCATGATTGTTATGTGTTGATAGCTTTAGTTAAACATATGGTTATTTTGTGAAGTAACATTGGAGGGAGAAAAAAATGGAGAAATGTTATGAGACATTAATTATTGCATTACATTCTCATTCAATTTATTATTATTATTATTATGCATCTGGAATTGAGTTTGGTAACGTTTACATTGAGAAAAGAATATTTTGAATGAGATTTATCGAAATGTTATGGGGTAAATACGTTGGTAAGTCCGGATAGGAGTTGTAGATGAAATTGATAAGTTGGTCTGAGTGTCCGAGGTGAAAGACCGAAAACACGCGCGGAGGAAGTACCACTTCCCTCCCGGTTAGCAACCGGTAAAGTGGGATTTTTGGTAGTGCTAGTTGAGCCGACTTACAGACATCAACCTAAGAATTACCTGAGTCATATTTACCGCCCCTATTGAATAAAATTGTAAATTTCGAAATTGTTGAGATTTCAATTGTTGTTGAACATAATGATATTTTAAAGGAGCATGTAAATAAATTTCTCTTTAATTGGCATTGCATGGCATTTGCATTCATTATTGGAAGTCTTGCATAACTGTATATACTTTGTTAAGGATCCTCTACTGGGTTTTATGCTCACCCTTATGGGACTTCGGTACAGGAAAAGATGTGGTGATCCCACCAAGTTGAGGGCGTGGACATATTTTGTGAAAAGTAAATAACTCCGTTTTGTTGTAATTTATTTTGCTAGCCAAGGGCTATTCATGTATGGGTCCGAGAGGTCATTTTTGTGTAACCGGACTTAAGCCTTGGAAATTGTAAGCCCATGAGGGCATTTTATTATTTTTTGGGATATGATGCTCTACATGCTATAGATTCATGTATTTCTACATCATTGAATGTATAATTTGCATGTGGAACTTTTGTATAAACCTTGTTGATTAATGGTGTAAAGGTTGGAGTATCGTTATTGTTATTTTAGTGAACGTGGGTTGATGTATTTAATATATGTCGGATTTTTTCGAGGCGTTACAGGCCTCACTTACCCAATTGTTGAACAATTCAGCAGCGTTTGAGCACATCTCACCATATCGTTGGCCCCTACAGAAATAACCAATGTTAACATGTGCAAAGGTCATCAGCGATGAAGAGAATAAAACATACAAAAGAAAAATGACTGGGATTAAAAAAACGCCATAGCCCATTAGGCGGATCGTGAACTACCTGAAATATGCGTTAGACCAGTGTTTTGGGTGCAAGTCTTTCATAAAATCTTCAATCACAGCCGGGTTGGACTTCTTCAATAACTCCAATTTCTCATTGAGGCAATTAACAATGGGCACGTAGGCGCATTCCAGCAATTTACGCATTAACCCAATTTTGTGTGATGCATTCACATATTTTATTCGATCCTGCAAATTCATTTGGAGATGCAACAAACAATACGCATGATGCGCCGATGGGAAAATTATTGGCATGGGCTGTAATAATCCTACATGGCGTTCAGATACGAAAGTTAATGTTCGCCCGCCCCCAACGACTTCTTTCAAATTGCGAAGAAACCATTCCCAATTGGCTAAATTCTCAGAATCAACAATAGCAAAGGCGACAGGAAATAATCCTATAACCAAAAACATCCAACATAAACAGGTTGCCATGTGTAAAGTTTTAGAACCATCGAAAGAGAACATGTACAACACATTTTTAAGAAAAAATGAATAAGCATAGCACTATGTTTGACATTACCAAATTAGACCCTGTACAAGGGTTCCCATAAGTACGTACATCAGCTCCACAAGTGTGCACACTATTGAACCTCTTAATGCATAACACCCCGCTTGATGGTAACATCCTCGCATGAACTGACCATGTACAATCTGTTGACGCCGCAAACTTACACACTACTGTAATTCGAACAGAATCATTTTTAACGTATTTGAATTGAAATCCACGTTCCACGGCGTACTTACATAGAACTTCGTAGAATTCAGTTGCTCCACCATCGAAACATTGTCCCACATGGGTAATCCCATACGCCCATTGCGCCGACAAAAATGTCTTCGATTTATTCAGACAATATGTCGGCAACAAATCCATCTGGTCGTCCACACAATCATTCCACCTAGCATCCCGAGAATTTCCCCCATCCTCTATGGAATCCACCACACCACAATCACCCCCCACCCGTTTCTGAATGAGGACGTCAATGTGATTTATCCCAAACGACTTAGCAAGGCACAACATGTTTTAAACATCGTCATCGCTATCCACCTTAAACTTCTTATACCCGGGAACATCAAACAACAACCACACTGCCCCTGGCACCAATCCATTAAACTTCCCACAAATATGACTAACAATCTGTACGAATGTCGAACCGTAATGCAACCGAATAACAACATTGATTAAACCGTAAGAACACACTAACAATATCCCTTCGTCCATACCTGCACGCATTTGTTGAACCCATTACTATGGAAACAATACACTGAAAATACAAAACTTAATTTTTTTTTTTTTTTACATAGAATTGGTGTAATTAATTGAACCCAACCCACTGACACAACAAACAAACTGCAAATTAGCACAACAAATCAATCATCGCAGCAACACCCGTACATGAAGAACAATATCAGAAAATCAACACCAACCAACAATAAATACATAAATGGGAGACCCAAAAAAAAAAAAAAAACAAACAAAACACTGTCCTGTTACAGTGCGATTGCGTAACCCCACCGACACAAACACGTCAAAACAACACCTCGAAATGCACAGGTACATTGCGACGAACAGTGGTGCTCACCGAAAAAAATGAGATGAAATGGTGCTCCCCGTTTCCTCTCTCCAAAAAAAATGAAAACAATGTTAACCAATCAAATATCCCCCCCCCCCACACGTTAACATTACCTATCCCAAATCAAAACAGAATGAAATGTTTAGGGAAACAATCATGCAAAGGGTATTCATGTAAAAACAAATGGGATGAACTCACACCCCAAAAATTTGCCAAACAAATAGGACTAAATGGTGTACAAAAAACTTTTACCACTAAATGGTTTAACTTTTCTCTATATAGGATTTATAAGTAATTTTTTCTTGATTTTTTTTTTAAAATAATTTTTTAACTTTTAAATTAGAAAGAAGTGTTTCCAAACGAGTCCACTAGAAACAATATTTCACCATCTGCAACACTAAATCTAAAAATTTCCAAACTAGAGACAATATTCAATTGCGTGCACCCTCTCACCATCTGAACGGATCATCCATTGATTATAATCTTGAATATAATATTTTGAGTTAATTTTAAATGTAAAAATTTAAATATTCATTACATAAGATTTTAATATATATATATATATTTTGCAATCTGATCTCGGCTAATTTTTATCTTATGAAAGTTTTTATTTTTTATTTTTTTAATAATAATGTCATTATCATTCTCATAAAAAAATGTTCCTTTTTAATATGTGTTAGGTTTTTATAATTGTCAATTATGTTTGACAAAATTCCTTTTAATTGTAATTTTATTCGCTATTTTATTTCAGTGCGGCAATGAGTGTTTAGATACGAATCCAATCGGAATTATGCCTATGCAGAGGATTTTGTGATCTTAAGGTTTTCATGTTTGCCATTTCGCTGACTATGCAGTCGAAGTTGTTTGACTGCTCGAGTGGTCATTTGTACACTCAAGCGAAGAAAATGATCATTCAATACTTTTGAGAGCGCTTGAACGTCTAGGAAGAAAGTTTTATCGCTCGAGCGGTGAAAGTTGCGCTCAAGCGGTCAGCCTATTTGTTTTGCATCACCTATAGTCACACTGCTCGAGTGGTGAAATGTGCGCTCGAGCGGTTTTTGCGATCCAGGCTACTATAAAATGCATTGTTTGGTTGTTTTAACGTTTGAATCATTCAGATTTTCAGAGAGGAAGAAAAAACAAAGTGTTTTATATTAGAGTATACTTTATAAGTGTTTCCTCAATAATTTAAGAGTGATCATTGGATCCATGAACTTTATATCAATATCTTCAAAGAGTTTGTTTGTTTTCTTTTATTCACATAAGAGATAGTTGTTCTTCAATGGATTCCAAAGAATTTGGGCTTAAAGTTTTGGTGGATTTCGAAGTAACTCATCGTCGTGGATTTGACATCGGCGTTGTAGATTCAACGTTGGACAAAACAATTCTGAGGTGAAGACAGTAGTGGAAGAGGCACATCGGGATCGGTTTAATTCGTGCATGGATTCGATAGATAATTTTGGATACAATTGTGTAATTTCTTTTTGTCTCTGTGATTTTTTTTTATCACAATTAGAGATGCTCAAATTGTAATTTTTTTATTTGATTGGAGTTATTATTTATTATTAATTGATATATAATCAAAAATCGATATTTCAAGAATTTTTAAATTTTTCAATATGTATTTATAATAATGTACTTATCATTCTCATAAAAAAATGTTTCTTTTTATGTATACAATAAAGTTGTTGTTCATTCGCTAATCAATCACTTATGTGGTTCCAGTTAATTTTTTACAATATTCATATTTCTTAAAAATAATATATATATATATATATAAAATATTAATTTTAACACAAATCATCATAAATCTTAATTTCTGATTTCAGCAAACTAAAATTCCTAATTAAACAAATAACCACAAATCAACATGTCTAATTTTAACAAATCAAAATGCATCATTTATAAATCAAATAGGTTGGGGGCACTTGGGCGCACATGTTCTTGTATAAATAAAAATAATAATCAAATTCAAAATAAAAAAGTGATGAACCCTTCTTAAGTTCACTCCTGACCACTATGACTATACTTGAATTTCAAATATGTTACATAAGAATCAATCTTAGTTCAAGGATTTTTTTTTATTTTTTATTTTGAATTTCTATTATTTCAGTGTTTGAAACCGATTAGCATAATTACTTTTTTTTAAAAAAATATTTGAAATACGTGTAACAATATACAATTAATTGAAATAAAAATTCATATGATCGTGATCATCTTACCATTATAATCCCATTTAGAATATTGTTGGTGTAGAACTCTGGTTCTGTTTCTTGCAAAGATAGCAGATTGTCGATCAATGTCTGCTTCATTTTTGTTGATGTTCTAATTCTTCGACATTCATCAACTAATTTTTGCAAGAACTTGTTCATCTTCTCTGCCATGGCCACCAATTTTCTCTTCGCCCCAAACAAATCCACCCATTGCAAGACCAGAAAATGTCAGCTGGATTCGATGCATTGGCAAGTTCAAAGTGTTCTCTCATCAAATTCTGAAAGAACTTGGCCTCCTCAACATCCTCCACTTCCTCAAAAAACTTGGATTTCAAGTCCACCTTACTATACCCACCACCACAATTCTTCTGCATGAGTTGATTCAAAAATAACGTCGCTTCCTCTCCTTGTATACCATATGTCCTTTCCAACTGAGCAGTTGAGAAAATCTCCAAGGCCATTATACACCTGAGATTGCGCCAAAGGTTGCTGTGGTATTTTGCAGTGAGGCTATGTGGGTGGTTGGTGAAGACAATGTCATTCTTCGTGAAACATTCTTCCACGGCAGAAGGAGAGGTGACAATGAGGACCTTTCTAGGTCTGAAGAGTTTGGTGCAGTGGCAGTTTTAGTAGAGGGAGACGACCTATGATGGGAACGCCGGGGGACTTGGGGGTAGATTCTCGTGCCTCTTGTTTTGATGTGAAGAGCTTGAAGAAGAGTAGGAAGAGAGGGAAAATAGTGAGAGCTATGGTGTACCCGTTGAATCCCACCATTGTACCAGTTGAATCTCATCGTTCTTTCTTTCCAAAAGTTTACTCTTTGATGTCAAGTTGAGGAAATGAAATTTGTGCTTATTGTTCAAGTCAGGGAAGACTAAATAATACTCTATTGGGTTATATGTAATTCCACCTACCCACAATATTTATCAGATTTTGATCATGAAACATGTGTGTGGTAGTGACTCAAATTTGATGTCACGAGGCACTTTGTCTCAAAGTGGATCCAGACCATACATTTAAAATTTCTGTAAAATTCCAGTGAGATTTTTATTATTTGAATGGCTGAAATTTGAGGTTTTAAATAGGAAATAGGAAGGTTAATAAATAGGACAAAAATCATGGCATGACATCCACAACTTGGAGTAAAGTAAACAATACATAACATTCATAAAATACTGAAGTTCAATTACTTCTTATTGCGTAAATAAAAAAATAAAAAATAAAAAACAAAGAAATTTACATAATAGACACAAGAGTGAGTTTGAACCCACACTTCATAGTATTTATTTTGTAATTTTTCGTTTTTTTTTTTTTTTTGGCAGGTAAAATAGAATGAAAAATAATCATATAAGACACTGTTTGCTAGTGAATGGACACGGCCTGCAAATGACCTCTAAAGGCTTCAACTTCGGCATGCTGAAGCCAAAATTCTCAGTCATATCCACCTCCTCTTCATCAACTCTGTTCCATTCAAATGACTGAATCAAGGCTCCTAGTGTCAGCCCAACCATCCTATTTGCCAAGTTAGCTCCAGGACATCCACGTCTTCCACAACCAAATGGGATCAATTTATACCCATCTCCACTATTCTCTTCTTCAAATCTTTCTGGCATGAACGTTGTTGGATTTTCCCATAGCTTGGGATCCCTATGAATAGCCAATACATTTACCATTAACATCGTGCCTTGTGGGACATCATAACCTCCTACAATACAATCTTCAGAAGCCGCATGTGGGACTAGAATTGGGGCTGGTGAATATAATCGAAGTGTTTCCTTAACTACATTGCATAGATAATTTAGCTTGGGCAAGTCTTGTTCATCTAAGAGGTGGTTTTGTCCAACGTGAGCCTCTATCTCTGCTCTAACCTTTGTCATTGCATTTGGATGGTTGAGAAGTAGTGACATTGCCCATTCCATGGCTGTTGATGAAGTTTCAGTCCCAGCAATTAGTAATATCTGTCACCCCAGATAGACAAGCACATTAATTACCCAAAAGATGCAATATCAACCAAAAAACAACTAATTGTGATGAACATAAGAAACTATGCCACAAAACACTTATGAGGTGGGCCTGCACAGTTGCAGTCTATAAGCATTCTGTCACTTATGTGATACAATTCTCCTGTCCCAAATAAAACCTAGAAAAGAAAATGCATGGAGGAGATTAGGAGATCTTCAGATTACTAAACAAAAATATGATAAACATAAGAAATTCATAATCATAAGGTTGTAATCCTAATTATGACTATGCACAAATTGTTGGGTCTTGTGAATCTGATGAGTACTATTCATTGGCCTTGGGTGCAATAAGGGGTTTAGGAAGCCTCCCCCATGGAGAGGGGGCTCCGGCAGGAGGGGAGAGAGTTGTTTTATGGGAAAAATACAGATCAGTGATAGTTCAAAAAAATAATTACAAATTCATAAAAAAGTCTAAAATTTTAATTATTAATATTTATAAAATTTACCATTCATTTGTAATAATTTTTTTAAAATATCATTAATGTTATATTTCCCCTAGTTTTATTGTCCTTTGTATTGCATACTCAAATTCAGAGCCGGCCATTAAGGCAGGCATAAAAAAAAATAATAAAAAAATTTTGATTTTAAATTTCTATTATTTTAGCATTTCAAACCGATTAAAAAAATGATTCAAAATACATGTAGCAATGTACTATTAATTCCAATAAAAATCCATATGATAATGATCTTCTTACCAATATAACCCCATTTATAATATTGTTGGTGTAGAACTCTGGTTCTGCTTCTTGCAAAGAAAGCAAACTATCAATCAGTGTCTTCTTCATTTTTGTTGATGCATCCATTCTTCGACGTTCATCGACTAGGTTCTGCAAAAACTTGTCCATTTTCTCTGCACTGGCTACCATTTTCCTCCCAGTCCCAAACAAATCTACCTTCTGCAACACCGGAAAAAGGTCTGATGGATCTGATGTTTTTACAAATTCTAAGTGCTCTCTCACCAAATGCCGAAAGAGCTTGGTCTCCTCAACATCCTCTACACTTTCTCCAAAGAACCTCTTTCCCATGATCATCATGGTCATAACATTAAATGAGATCACAAAAAACTTAGATTTCATGTCCACTTTACTACACCCACCACCACATTTCTTTATGAGTTGATTCACAACAAACTTCACTTCCTCGCCTCGTATACAGGATGTTCTCTCTAATTGAACAGTCGATAAAATCTCCAAGGTTGTAATACGCCTGATATTAGGGTGTGCGCTGGTCAGTTTGGTTGAGGTTAACTCATAATTGAATGAAATAACAGGCTTTTCATATTTTTAACCAAATCAAACTAACCCAATATAACTTGGGAACCGTGATAAAGGCGAATCATTTCTTTATAAATCATCGCCTCAAATTCAACGTGACATAATTAGAAATTTCTCAAAATCAATAAACAATACAATAAAGAAGCTTTAGGTTCAGGCCTCGGATTAATTCAAATTAGTCTATGCTTAACGAGGGAATAAAACCAATCCAATTCATTATTTTTAAATTCAAAATCGAACCAATATATTGATAAAACCCAATCAGCCTAATAGATAAAAAGTCAAGTTGATAGCTTGAATTTTCTAAATTTCTTACCTGAGATTGCGCCAAAGGTCACCATAAGGGGCTGCAGCGATGGTGGTGCTGTTGTAGGAGAGATGTTTTGAGTGGAGGCTAGGTGGCCGGTTGGCGAAGATGACATCGTTTTTCGTGAAACATTCTTCGACGGCTGAAGGAGAGTTGACAACGAGGACATTTCTGGGTCCAAACCGGAGGAGGATGATAGGGCCATACTTATCTGAAAAAGCTTGAAAAGTTTGGTACAGTGGCTCTTTTAGTAGATGGAGATGGCCCAGGATGGGAAGCCCAGGAGGACTTGGGGGTAGATTCTTGTATATTTTTTGTTTTCCTAAGAAGAGCTTGAAGAAGAGTAGGAGGAGAGAGAAAATGATGAGAGATATGGTGTACCAGTTGGCTTCCACCATTCTGTATTTTCAAAAGTTTAGCCTTTGATGTCAAAGTAGAGGAAAAAAATTGGGCTTATTGTTTGAGTAATGGAAGACTATAGTACTCCTCATTGTGTTGTTGATATGTACATATGCAAAGAATCAACTTGGCCAAGGTGTCCAAGGAGAAGCAACAAACAAATGGCATTGACAAGAATGATTGTATTGTGTTGTAATTTAATAAGTTTGATTGAGTAAAATATTCTATAGTAATATCTCAATATAGATGGAGATAATGATAAAAAGCAAGATAATTTTAAATGGCTTTATTAGCAAAGTAACTTAGTTATAAACAGTCATCTTTAAAAGAGCAATGTTGGGATTATAAAAGAAAAATTATCAATACTCACATCACATGGTGCCTCACTTATATATAATTTTTATAATATTTTTGAGGTCTCTAACATTTTGTATTTCTCCATTTCAAGAAGTCTTCAAACTATAAAAGAAACTGGCTCAATAAAATATTAAAATTATAATAAATAAAGAATCTTTTGAGCGAGAGAGAGCGCAACTCTCTCTAGGTGATTTCAGGCGGTCCTTCGACAGTGCTTCGACGATATTTCGGCGACGCATTTTACACTTCTAAAGTGTAGATCTATACTCCTAAAGTACAGTTTTCGTGTGTAGATCTAGACTTTTTATGTCTGAAATAGGAGTTTTGAAAGTTTTCTCCTCCGATTTCGACGTAGGCTTTTGGATTTTCGACACCTACAATAGTTCTCCCCTCTCTCAAACTTTCTCCCATACCATTGTGAGCGTATTTCCTTCTCAACTCTAGCTTCTGGCAATGTTCGATATCCGGCAAAGACGGTGGCGGAGTTGGGCAGCAACGACGGGGATGGCCGGCTTGCAAGTAAATCTTACTTTTTAAACCACATCTTTGATAAAATCGGTGATTTTTCCTGACTCATAGCTATTTGTTTGGTGGATTTTTTTTTGGAGGGGTTGGGATGGCTCTTTAGAGTCTTGTTTGTATAATGTTGTTGTTTATCCATATAATTTCACATGTTCTCAAAAAAAAAAAAAAAAATCTCTCAAACCATCTGTCACTGATAAAGCCATTCAAAACTTCTATTTGACTTTCTATTTGCAGAATTCAATGCATTAGTGGGTAAAGTACACTAGTAACTTTTTTCAGGGAGGGTAAATTACACGTAACATAGATTTCCAAAAAAAATTACCCAACTTTCTTGATGTTTAAAATCAAATTACTAATTACGCCTTACATTCGTTGATAGTTAAGTCAATTACTGGCAATTTTTGTTAATGTCAAGCTGTTAATGTTTTGTAAATGCCAATTTACATTTTCTTTATTTCCCTCCTCTTACTGCATTTTCTTTCTCTCTTCATATAAACAACAGCCAGCCATCACTCCTCCTTGCTCCCTTATCCTTCCTACCACTTATCACATCACCACCTCACAAATCAAAGAAGGCTTGTGTTGAGAAAATTAATTCTTTGAATCAATTAATCAAACATGTAATGTGCATAAGGTTTTTAGTGAAACAACCTGGTGGAAAACAACTAGTGCAATATCCTAAAATGAAATGGTGAAATAAACACCTAGTCAACAATGCATAAGCACCCATCACCAAGGTTGCAAAAAGCGGTATTACCTAACGGTTGCGATAGTAAGCGCTATTCATTATATCTGCTTTTACAGTGTGACCGAAATTTACATGTGCAACGGCTGTTTCGGTATTACGTAACGGTACCGTAACAGCCTGTTACACATCGTTACAATATTCTGAATAACTTTCATCTTTTAAAAAAAAAAATTCTTACAAAAAAAAAAATAAATAAATAAATACTTAAGTGATCCAAGCCTAAATAAAAAATATTGTATGAATTTTTTTTCTTTATAATTTATTTTTATTTTTTATTTTATTATATTAGCATATAAAATATAAAATATATAAATAGTGGTTGCATTTATTTTTATAATTATTTTATTTAATATTTAATTATAAATAGTTATATTTTGTTAGTATAATGTGTTATTCAGACCTACAATGCTACTAATAATTTAAAGAGAAGTGATTGGTAGCTCGAATTTGAGCCTCCCAAATTCAAAAACGACGTCGTTTTCGTCGTTTTTGATTATTTTTTTTTCAGAAGAAGAAAATCAGAATAAGAGAAGGAAGAAGGAGGAAGAAGAAGAACTGGACTGGAGGGGCCATCAAAATCGGGCTGGAGGCGGAGGCGAGGTGGAGGCAGAGGCAGAGGCAGAGGCAGGGGGTGGAGGCGGAGGCAGAGGCAGGGGCTGCGAGGCAGAGGCAGAGGCGACGGCGGGGCTTCGACGAGCTGCGACGAGGCGACGATCAGGCGACGGGGGGCGACGATCGGGCGGAGGCGACGGCGAGTGGAGCTCCTCCTCTTCCCCTCTCCTCTCTCTCTCTCTCTCTTATTTCGGGCTATTCGAGGGAGGGAAATTTCGGGGAAAAAAACATTTTTGAATAATTTTTACTTATGGCACAATTTTTATTTCAGTGGTGCTACACGCACTAATTGGTATGGTATATCAATTAGTGGACCAACATATGTTATGATATTATCATTTTAAAATTATGACCCCACCTATTATACAAACTACAAAGACCTAAAATCTCTAAAATTATGTCACATCATCTGTTATTACACTAATTGGTGCACTAATTGGTGCATATAGCATTATTCTTTTTATTTTTATAATCATTTTATTTAATACTTAATTGTAAATAATTTTATTTAGTTAGCTATAAAGTTGTTTAAGAAAATGTCTTTTAAAAAAATTATTAGCTTAAAAATAATTTTTGTTTATGGTACAATTTTTTTATAATCATTTCATTTAATAATTGTAAATATTTTTTTATTTAGTTAGTTCAGGTATTAGTCAAAAATAATTTTATAGACATTTAAAATTAATTATTCTTAAAGTCATTAACTATTGAAATAAAATGTAACAAACTCATTTTATAGTGATTTAAAAAATTGAAATATATTGGAATAATTTAAAAAATTAACAAAAATTGATTAAAATTTATTTTAAACCCTAATAAATATGATTTTGGGGGAAAAAAATATACGCATTGATAAGTTTTTTTCAAAGTGTGAAAAATTTAAAAATTTACAGTTCCGATTACCGCAATCGTTACACTACAATCTTTACATCTCACAACCGCAACCGTTCCACCATAACCGTTACAATGACCGCAGCCACTTTTCAAAACCTTACACACAACTAACAATAAACAAATGAGCACCAAAATATCAACATCAAACACATTGACAATGAAATATAAATAGGATAAAACTTGAAAAATATTTCACGGTGACTTAAATTATTGACAAAACCTTCACTGTCTTCTCGCCGTCCAGCACAACCAGGCCGTGGACAATGAAATATAATTTGGGAGTTTTGTTTATAAATATTCTAAAAAATTAAATTATTTATCAAAGTGACTTACGTTTTTAAACTATTTACAAACTAACTTGTTTTTTTAAAAACGTAAATTTAAAATACGAGTTCACTACGAAATTGCATATTTAAAATATGATTTCATGGTAGAATTGCATCTTGAAGATATAATTTTATATTAACTTGACTTATTGATATATAGATGTGTACTATGTCAATATGAAATTGTATGTTTAAAATGTGATTTCACTACAAAATTGTATTTTGAATTTGTGATTTTAAAAAGTAAGTTAATTTGAGAGGAAACATCGTTTTACCTCCCAAACTTTCACTCGTTCTTTAATTTGACCTTTAGACTTCGATTAATATCAATTTTACACCTAAACTTTTGAAATTTTGATCAATTTAGCCCATACCGTCACATTCCGTCTAGGTTAGATGGAATGTGCTGAAGTGGTACCAAAGTTCATTAGAAATTTCATTTTACCCCCCAAACTATATCTTAAAAATTAATTTCCCCCCACCCCCAAAAAAAAAATCAATTTACCCCTCAAACTATATTTTAAAATCAATTTGCCCCCAAATTAAAAATCAATTTATCTCCCAAATTATACTTTAAAAATCAATTTACTCCACACACGTCAGCACATTCCGTCCAATTGTAGAAGGAACGTGATGGCATGGGCCAAATTGATCAAAATTTTGAAAGTTTTTGTGTAAAATTGATATTAATTGAAGTTTGAGGGTCAAATTAAAAAATACGTGAAAGTTTTGGGGGCGAAATGATATTTTCTCTTAATTTGATATAATTTGAAAAGTTAGATATTTATCTAAATAGTTTAATTTTTAAAAATATTTATAAAAATAAAAAAATAAAATATATATAAAAATAAAAATAAAAAAACTCGGGGATTTGGGTATTGATTTGGTGATGATGGGGTTCAATGATCGCAAGATTTGAGGGAGGTGGGTTATGAAGGACAGTCAGTGGGAGATGATGGATGAAATGGAAGAGAGTCAGCCAGCAGTGGAGTCCTAAGAGGAAGAAGGGTTTGTTATTAGCCGAGATAAATAGGTAATTTTCTTTTGGATAAATTACAAATACAGGTGTAGCGGTTGTTTAAATTTGTTTAAAATATAAATTATTTCTTATAATTTTGAAAATTAAATTTTATTTTGTAAATTTTTTAATTTCATATTAAACAACTTTTATTATTAATTATTCATTAAATCAATTAATAATTTTTAATGATGTCATAAATATATTTTAATTAATAATTCAAGTATTTTTATTATTGTATATGTGAACAATTAGAAATTATTTTTTCAATTAATTTTGTTAAATAAAAAATTCTTATAAGAAGATATTTATAATTTTTCAAACCGTTAAAGATAATTTACATTTGAGGTAAATCTTAAGAAATATATTATAATCTATCATTTTCTTTTAAGTTTGAGGGCATTAAAGCAAATTTATATTTTCTGTTAACTCATCAGTTTAATGTCAACCATTGACAAGGTTTGCAATGTAATTCTGAAAGGTAAAGGAAGAATTCATATTAAACTCAAATCTTATAGGTGTCAGTATATTTTATTTTATTATTATTATTTTTTTCATTCCTAGACAACTTCAAAACCTAAATACACACTTCATTTTTAGTAACTATTTCTATTCAAATCCAAATCCACCAAATCCATGCTTACAGAAATTTCTTTTTGGTGAAAGGCTTTTAAAATTATATCAATACCAAAGAAAAGAAGAAAAAAGTGAAAGAAATAAATATGTTAGAAACTCATCAGCAACATCTATCCTTCGGAACGGTTAACAGGACATCTTGGTGATCTCTGTAAAGTGAGCGCCTTGGACCTGCGGGAGGGTAGGGAGGATTTTTCTGTAACAAAAAAAAAAAAAAAACATCTATCCTTCGGATCCTTCTAAACATCAAATACATTCCATTTACTGTGGATATTGAATTTAGGACAAGCTGAATTAGAATAAGGTCTGGACTGTCTCCAGTCTAGATTTGGGACAGTCCAGTTCAGTTCGGCTCATTGGGTTCACTTTCAGGTCCTTTTTCGATAATCTAAATAGTTCACATTTTAAAGTTTGTTGAGTATATTATTTCTGTAAAAAATCACGTCGATCGGATAACGGATACTATATATTCGGATAGCTTTTATCTAGAAAAAAATGGATAGTTAGAAAATTAACAATTCATAAAAAAAAATGATCTGAATACATAGTATTCGTTATCCGATCAACTTGATTTTTTACAGAGATAATGTACTGAACAAATTCTAAAATATAAGCAGTTCAAATTATTAAAAAAAAAATCTAAAAGTGAGCCTAATAAACCGGAGAAGATCCTCCAGTTGGAGGCAAGCCACTGCCGATGTTAAGACCTTCCCAAACCTTTCAATCCTTTTTTTCCTTTATTATTTAATTTAAGTATAATTTGTCTCTCTCCATAGTGTTGTCCTTGTATGGTTTTTCTTTTTTTAATAATCAGACCTCCCCAAACCTTTCAATCCTTTTTTTCCCTTTATTATTTAATTTAAGTATAATTTTGTCTCTCTTTATAATGTTGTCTTTGTATGATTTTTCTTTTTTTAATAATTAGATATTCAAGTCAATTTGTCCACACCTTGACTAATTTCAAGACTCTAAAATTAATGATCAGGCAAGCCCCCACTAACTCATTGGAGTAATTCATTTCAATAAAAACTTGTGTGATAAAAAATTCATTCTAAATATAAATCTAACCAAAGTTGAATTTAAATTACTCACTATTTTATTCTAGATAAAATTCTAAATAACTTTTGTAGTTACTTAGAATTATTGAATTTCTTTCTTTTGCTTGTCAACATTGTTGAAATATTTTCAAATTATTTAAAAGTTGTTTTGAATTTTTTGTTTTCAAAACTTCCCTTATTGTTTTTTTTACTTGTCTCGTCTCACATAGTGAAAAATTCTCTTTAATTCAAAGAGAATTTGTCGAGGCAAGCTCTTTGTTAATAAGTTCTTTTTTGCCTTATGTTTTGTCTCACGTTGGTAGTAAACAGCTTGTATGTGGAACAATAATATTAAAAATTATTCGCAAAATGGAATACTAAGAATGTGAATGGTTTATGTACGGACATAAAAAAAATATCATATTTGATAATAAAGAAATCCAACGAAGAAGATGATCAGCACCACCACTCGATCGCTATCTGCAAGATAAAACACCCTCAACCGTAGCCGCGAGCCCTCCGACGCCCAAGTCAGTCTTCCAATATTATCAAAATATTTAATGGACTAATTAATAGAGAGAAATTGCATACCTCAACCCATGAGAGTGTTGCCTATTTATAATATTCAATGACTTAGTTAGCAAGTAGTTTAAATATTCCAGAAGTCCTATCCCAAACAATCTTCGGTTGTTCAGAATTTCTATATCTATAAGATTTCATATCCTGATGTGTTCTGCATAACATAAAACAATAATGCAGTGTTTGATAAGAATTTGACAATTGTCATACACATGATAATTTATAATTACGCCACGTGACAGTGTCGGGACCCACATAATTTCTGTATTTATTTTTATTCCCTCTCAATTGCCCACAAACTTTCATTCTCTTTGAACCTAGTGAAAGAGTGGAAGCTTTCTGTTGTTCTGATAAAAATACCCGTGTAATAATGCCTAGCTAAAACCATACATGGATGCTAGGGCTTATTCCAAAATACATAACTTTATTAGGACTTATTCCGAAAATGCCTAGCCTTGTTGAAACTTATTCCAAGAATAGTTAATCTCATTACGACTTATTCCGAAAATGCCTAGCCTTATTCCGAAAATGCTAGGACTTATTCCAAGGATGCTTAATCTCGTGAGGACTTATTCTGAAAATGCATAACCTTGTTAGGACTTATTCGAAGAATGCCTAATCTTGTTAGAAACTACCAAAACACCAACTTGCGTAGTAGCAAGCAAAACCTGCTCGGCAAGGAATCCCACTGTTGGAAAACCACCAACCTACTCTGTAAAAATTTTCAAAGTTGGTCAAACTTGCCAACCCACTTTGCCGAGCAAAACCCACTCGACAAAGATTTTTCAAGTTGGTTAAATCTGATAACCTACTTTGCTGAGTAAAACCTACTCGACAAAGATTTTCAAAGTTGGTCAAACATGCCAACCTAATTCGCCAAGCAAAACCCACTCGACAAAAAATTTTCAAGTTGATCAAACCTGCCAACCCACTATGCTCGACAAGGATTTTCAAAATTGATCAAACCTGCCAATTTACTTCACCAAGTAAAACCCACTTGACAAAGATTTTTCATATTGGTCAAACTTGCCAACCTACTTTGTTAGACAAAGATTTTCAAAATTAGTCAAACTTGCCAATCTACTTCAAAAGGTAAAACCCGCTCAATAAAGATTTTTCAAATTGGTCAAACCTACCAACTTACTTTGCTCGACAAAGATTTTCAAAATTGGTCAAACCTGCCAATCTACTTCACCAAGCAAAACCCACTCAACAAAGATTTTTCAAGTTGGTCAAACCTACTAACTTATCTCTTGCCCAAACCAGCTTGGCAAAGAGATAAAATTTGTAACCAAAGGGTAGCGTAATTCATATTGCCCCCATGGTCCATAAAGCGCAAACTCCATCTCAGCATATTTGACCCAAATAATATTCTTCATTCACATTTGGTATAAAAACTCATATTTTTCAGATAATAAAAATCTGATATAATAATTTGATCTTCCATGTATTCATGGTCAGAATAATAATGCATAAACTCTGTGCTCCATAAATAATTAAAATTCAACACAATACATAATAAAATATCTTTATCCGCAGAGTAATAAAAATCCAATATAATTGATCTTCTATATCTCCATGATCAAAATAATGTATTCTAAAAAACTCCCCTGATTTATCAACCACGTATACCGAGGTCATTAAACAAGGTTAAGTAGGACTGTTGTCAACAACAATCATGATGAGGTCCATCACACCCAATAGACATCAATCTCTTATTGCCTGGTACATTGCCAAATTAGATGTTTAGCAATGGCCGGGCCTTTCTTGAAAAATTGAAATCCCAAGCTCCTCTTCCATCTTAGACCCTCTTACGCCACGTGAAAGTATATGAAGTTGCCTAACCAAATAATTTTTTACAACTTATTTGTTGATCTTTTGTGATGCTGGTAATTGTGAATTCATCTTCTTGGTTGAATTCAATCGATTCCCACAGACGGTGCCAATTATACGAACATAAAAAAATATATATATATTGTATTTGATGATAAAGAAATCCAACGAAGAAGATGATCAGCACCACCACGTGATAGCTATCTGCAAGACAAAACACCATCGGCCATAGCCAGGGGCCCTTCGACGCCCAAGTTAGTCTTCCAATATTATCAAAATATTTAATAGACTAATTCATAGAGAAAAATTGCGTACCTCAACTCATGAGGGTGTTGCCTATTTATAATATTCAATGACTTACTTAGCAAGTAGTTTGAATGTTCTAAAAGTCCTATCCCAAACAATCACCGATTGTTCAGGACTTCTATATCGATAAGATTTCATATCCTGATGAATTTTGCATAATATAAAACACTAATGCAGTGTTTGATAAGAATTTGACAATTGTCATACACATGATAATTTATAATTACGCCATGTGGCTGTGTCGGAACCCACATAATTCCTGTAGTTATTTTTATTCCCTCTCGATTTATATGCACATAAACTTATTTTATGTATCTAATTATGAGCAATGCTACGTACCTCGAATTTAATCTTGGCTCAAATGGCTCGAATTTCTATTCACCGATCGTCCGGTCGGTCGTCCGGCAAAAACGTTGACAGTCGTGGTCAACAAGGTGACAACCTCAGCTGTCAACCTTTTTCCCGGACGACCGGTCAGATGACCAGCCGGACAATCGGTGAACAAAAATTTGAGCCATTCGAGGCAAGATAAATTCGAGGCACCAAGGATTACACTCTAATTATTTGATTTGAGTTAAATGAAACCCATTGGCCCATAGTGTGAACCAATCTCAAATTGTGCAGTAGCCTGTATTGCACGGCTATTAAAAACAGGTCGATCTAATTTACCTTTTTGGTTCTCAAAATGCTTGATCAACGGTTCATATTAAGAGTTGAGAAAAGGTGTTGAGGGTTGTATCTATTGAAGCAGAGACACATCAAAATAAAATGGAAAATATTATAGGTCCAAATTTTTTACCAAATAAATTATCAAATATCTCATATAAGTGTGGAGTAAACAAAATTGCGAATCTCACCCCATGTGAAACCTTCAGTCATTTATTTAGTAGAAATTTGGTACCTTTAATATTACCCAAATAGAATACTATTAAAATTAGGAATTTATAGGAAATCCAACTTTTTCACCCAAGGCTTTTATACTGGCAAGATACGCCTCAAGCCCTTTCCAAAATTGTACATCGAGTTTCTTCTGTCCCACAATAGAATCAAAGGCTACTAGGAGTAACGATACATCCCTCTAATTTTAAAACTTTAATTGAGCTCCAATGATGTAGTAGAGAATACAAAAATAAAAAATAAATAAAACTAAGGCCAAAACATCACATCACAGTGGGATCCACTCCCATTAGAGCTCATTAGACCTCCTTTATTAGAGCTCCCAATCATTTTTCAGGCTGCTAGTGTGTACTAGTTACTAGTTAGTATGTTCCATTCCAAGCATGGCGTGGGCAGTTGGTATGGGTATAATTTGGGCGGACTCAACCCAAATTTTGTTTGAATTTTTTTAGAATTTAGATAAAATATTTTTAAATTTAGTGTAAACTTGAGCAAAAATATAGAAGTCTAAATTAAATTTAACCGAAGCCCGAATTATATATATATCTATATATATATTAAAGGAGCATTTGCACATAAGTTTTATTTTGTGAACTTATACTCCATTAAGTCCTAGATATGATTTGTTATTCCTTCAAATCCCATTACTTTTTAATAGACAAAATTACCTATCAAACAATGGTTATTCATCATTTGGAATTGTTCATAAAATATATATATATATACAAATATATATGGTGATATAACATTTATTTTGATTTTCAAATTTTCAAAACATCATAATTTTTACAATATATATATTTATTTTTAATAAAATTTATATTTCTACAATGGACACAACGAAATCTATCGAACAAGACCAATATTAATTTTTTATTTACAATTTTCTTAATTTCTGACCATAAGTTAAAATTTTAAACAAATAAAATATATCTTTCATACATAAACAAATTGAAAAATATCTCAATTATGAAACTAAGAAAATTGAAAAATTTCTTAGTTAATGAAACAATTATATGGAAACATTTCTATGCAAGACTGAGAAATTTCTCAGTTTTTTCTAGTTTTAAAACTGAGAATTCTTAGTTTTAAAACTGGAAAAAAATAATAAATTTCTCAAAAATTTATAATATTCTCAATTAATACTAGAAAAAGCTGAGAAATTTCTCAATTTTACTGAATAGTTTCGCAAACTGAGAAATTGTTAATTTCATATAACTAAAAAAATAATATTTTATTTTTATAAAATTTTATATTCAATATTAGTCTTAATAGATCTCATTGTGTAAATTTTAAAAAAAAATAATTTACATTAATTTTTTTTTTTTAAATGTGTATAATAAAGTTAAGAAGTTTTTAAGTTTTAAAACAACAAAACAAAAGTAATGTGGCACTAGCAATCCCTAGTTGAATAAGAGAAATTATCTAATGTTTTTGAGGCATGGTTAAGTAGTTACTAAAAGATTTGTGATTGGTGGAGAGGGTGTGACCCACAATTTTGTATTGGGGTATGGGGTATGAGGTATGAGGCATAATACTTGGTGATTGGTGAATAACATTGTCAAATGGTGCACTTGTAATACTTAATAATTTTTTATTAGCACTCAATGAATTAACGTTCTCAATTCCTTCTGTCTTTTAATAAGGATAAAGCAGTCACATGCACAGTTCCTTGTTTGATACTTCCTCATCATCTCACCTTCTATGTTCCTCATCATGGGTTGTTGCTGCACTTCTTTTTCATACTCTGTGTTTCCCAATGCAAAAATCCTCTGCTGGCGCTGCCTCACCATCGAACCACCATTGTTCTTCGCTGAAAGTTGTTTCTGTTCCATTTTTTTATAATCTGCAATCTTTACCTTCAGAGCTTTATTATCGCACCATAAACCATCAGCCTTTTGCACCGCCATGTCTGCTACAACCTTACAGTCGTACCTTACAAATTCGAACCAAGAGCCCAGAACTTGTCTTCTTTTCATTGGAATAAAAATATCCTTAACTATTCCGAACTTACTGAATAAAGTATACAAGCTTTTTGGATCCATAGAGTTTGGAATCTCATCTACAAAGATGGTAAACAACCCATCTACATCCACATTTTGGCTGCTTTGATTGCCCACTCTTCCTGATCTTCTTCTTCTAAGCACCAGGTTCCACCCTCCTCTCTCCATATACTTTGTCTATGGAATCCAGAAATCTTTCTCCTAAAGGAGTGTTGCAGTAATAGAAACTTCATTTTGTTGGCAGGTATTTCACTCAATTGTTTTGATTGTGTTATTGTAAACATTTATGCACCAAATGATGTATTGAGAAGAAGGCAGCTATAGGAGTCTTTAGTGAAGCTTAAATCCACTTTTTTAAAACCTTGGTCTGTATGGGGGGATTTTAATGAAATTAGATTTATGAGTGAACGAAAAGGGTGCTTGAGGAGGGATAGAGGAATGAGAGATTTCAATGATCTGATTGATAATTTGGAGCTGTTAGACATTCCAATGCTAGGCAAAACATAAACATGGTGTAATGCTTTGGATGGGGAAAGGTGGAGCCAGATTGATAGATTTCTAATTGATCATAGGTGGTTGGAGAAGTTCTCATTTAAGCAGTGAGGGCTACCCAGGACTCTTTCTGACCACTGCCCAATATTGCTTATGGAAAATGAGAGGGATTGGGGACCTAGGCCATTTAGATTCATAAATGCTTGGTGTTTGCATCCTAATTTTAAATCTAAAGTGCAGACATCTTGGGAAAATAATCAAATTAGTGGTTGGGCTAGTTTCATGATAATGAAAAAGTTGGGAAATCTCAAAGTACATCTCAGAAGGTGGAATTGTCAAGTGTTTGGAAACATTGATGAACAATTGAAAAAAACTGAGGATGAACTCCATGAATGGGACATTGAAACAGAAGGTAGGAATCTGTAGGAAATTGAGATTGTAAGAAGATGAGAGGTTCGAAGGTTAGTTTGGGAGTTGAGTAAAAAGAAGGAGTGGTTATGGCATCAGAAATCTAGATTGACATGGGCAGAAAATAGGGATAAAAATACAAGGTTCTTCCATTTAATGGCTAGTAGAAGGCAGAGGAAAAATCTGCTAGATCCTGTAAATGAGAATGGTATTATATATGATTAGCCTAATATAATTAAACAAGCAGTGGTAAGATATTTCAGCCAACTATTCTTTGATGATTGGAGGAATAGGCCAAAATTGTCAGGTGTTTTTGTCTCAATTAGTCCTATAGAATCTGGTTTGTTAGAGGCAGAGTTTTCAAAGGGGGAAATTTGGGAAGCAGTCAATGATTGTGATGGTAATAAAGCTCCCGGGCCTGATGGGTTTAACTTATCTTGCATTCAGAAATGCTGGCATATAATGAAGGGGGTGTTAGTGCAGCTTATGAGTGAATTCCATGCTAATGGTAAGTTGGCTCGATGAGTGAACAGTTCTTTTATCACTTTAATTCCTAAAAAAGACAATCCTATGGGTCTGGGTGATTATTGGCCTATTAGTTTGGTAAGTTCAGTGTACAAAATAGTTGCCAAGGTTTTATCAAGAAGGTTGAGGAAGGTGCTTCCAAAGTTTATTAGTGAAGTGCAAACATGCTTTTTGAATGGAAGATGTATCCTGGATGGGGTGATAATAGCCAATAAAGTGGTGGATTGGTGAAAAAGATCAAAGAATCAAGGTATCATTCTAAAGTTGGATTTTGAAAAGGCATATAATTCAGTAAATTGGAAGTTCTTATATTCAATGGTGACCAACTTTGGTTTTGGAAAAAAATGAGTGCGTTAGATGAAGACTTGTATTTCAACAACTAGAGTCTTAGTGTTAGTGAATGGTTTTCTCACATCAGAATTTTCTCCAATGAAAGGACTTAGGCAAGGTGATCCCCTTTCACCTTTCCTTTTTAGTATTGTTATAGAGGGCCTTAATTTATTATTGGAAAGAGCAAAAGCAATGGACTTGATTAAAGGAGCTTCAATTGGTCAAAATGAGCTGAAATTATCTCACCTTCAATTTGCAAATGATACCATCATATTTTGTGAAACAGATTGCTAGGAAATAATTGCTATCAAGAGAATATTAAGATGTTTTGAGGTTATGTCAGGATTGAAAATTAATTTTCACAAAAGTCAGGTGTGTAGGATAGGTGTTTAGGATGATTTGGTGAAAGAATTTGCTGCAAGGCTCAATTGTCATAGCCAGAAACTGCCTATGAAGTATCTAGGGTTGCCTTTAGGAGCAAATCCTGGGAGAAAGTCTACATGGCAGCCAGTGGTGGATAAATTCAAGAAGAAGCTAGCTTTATGGAAGAGAAAGTGCTTGTCTTTTGCAAGAAGGTTAACCTTGATAAGATCAGTGTTGTCAAGTTTGCCGGTTTATTTCTTATATCTGTTTAAAATGCCAATGGGTATTGCAAGTTCAATTGATAAAATTCAGTCTAACTTTCTCTGGGGAGGATCTGAGATGAGGAGAAAAATACATTTGGTTAGTTAGAATGAGGTATGTTTGAGTAAGTTTCAAGGAGGGTTAAGGGTTAGGAATTTGAGGGAGGTAAATGATTGCTTATTAATAAAGTGGTGGTGGAGGTATGGTAGAGAGGAGAATGCATTTTGGAAACAAGTGTTGTGCAGTAAATATGGAGGGATTGGTGGCAGATGGAGTCCATTCTTAGTGAATTCAGATTTGATGTCTACTTTGTGGCAGGATGTATTATCGATGAATTTGACTAATCCTGCTTTGAGTGAATTCATTTTTAACAATGTAAAAACAATTGTGGGTGATGGTAAAAGGATTCAGTTTTGGGTTGATAAATGGTTTAATAATCAGAGCCTTAGTGAAGTCTTTCCTAGATTGTTTTCATTATCAACTGAGAAAGGTTGTTCACTGCTATATTTTTTCAATAAGAAATGAGAGGGTCAGGACTGGAAGTTAGCTCTTAGAAGGCCCCTTTTAGCTTGGGAAGATGAGGAGGTGTCCAAGTTGAATGATTTGTTGTCTAATGCACATACTCTAAATGCAGAGGTTGAAGATTCTTGTTATTGGTTAGCACACTCTTCTGGGTCATTTACTGTGGCATAAGTGTGGCAAAGAATGGAATCATCCAAAGGACCTGAAAAATCAATTACAAGAAGTATTTAAGGACTATTGCTCCTCCCAAAGTGTAATTTTTGTGTTGGCTAGCATAGAGAGGTAGGATTAAATCCTCAGGTCTGTTGCTTAGGATAAGAGTACTGAATCCCAATGTTAGTACATTGTGTGTGTTTTGCAAATCTGAAGTGGAGACCATGAATCATGTGTTACTCCATTGTCATTTGATTTGGAGAGTTTGGTCTAATATTGTGAAATGGTGGAATCCGTGTTGAGCCATTCCCAGTTAGTGAAGGAACTCCTACATTGGTGGTCAAGTATAAGATATAAGGTTCAGATGGTGAAAATTTGGAAGGTAGTTCGTTTAGCAATGTTGTGGTCTGTATGGAAACTCAGAAATGAGTGTGTGTTTAATGAGGCAAAGCTAGATTTTGCAGATTTGACTGACTTAGTGAAGATTAGAGTGGCTTTATGGAAAAAATCTCATTTGAAAGAGTTGAAGTACTTAGTTTATGACATAGTATATAATCTGAAACAGGTCTGTTTTTGTGTATAGTTTGGTGTCAATCTAGTTGCTGCTGTAGAATAGAGGTATATTGATTAGCAGATGCAGCTTCAGATGGTTGTATTCTGGGTGCTGCTAGATAGAAGCTGTTATGCCCTGAATGCCTCATATCTGATATGTCCTTGTGTTCTATTTGTTTGATTGGGTTCTGTTCTGTCTGGGCTCTGTTCTGTCTTCTGTTTTTTGCTGGTTATTTGTTTTCTCAGATTCTTAGCTGTTTGATTGTAGTTTCAGCTGGTTTAGGTCTGCCGTCCCTTGGTGAGATTGGTATGTTGTTATTTGGTGTGTTTTTTCTGCTGTGATATGGTATGTTTTCATCTGGGGTCTGCTGTCTTTTGGAGTTTTGGGTGGCAGGTTGGAGTAGCTATTATTGCTGTTGTGCTGATTGGGCAACACCTAGCTCTGTTGTTTTCGTCTCTGATTTAGTGTTATCTATGTATTTGTTGCTACCTCATCAATAGATTCTTGGTTGGTGCTATCATATGATTGTGTGGGCTGCTTCGTGCCAACCTAATTGGGATTGGCGGTTTCACGATGATGGCCTTTGCATCAACCCCCCTCCCCTCCTTTATTGATGTCTTTCTTCCTTCTTGTAAGGTTTTCTTCCATCAATAAAGTTCTAGTATTGATCAAAAAATGTACATAAATATTTTAAAAATAGGACTTTATAGGGAAATTGTATTTCCACACACCAAGTTTCCTTACTCCACACACTTAATGAATTTTTTCAGAATTACAATTTTATCCTTTAACAAAATTACTATCTCACCCATCACCATCTCACCCACACATCTCATAATTTCTCCATACACATCTCACTCCAATATTGCCTCCGAGTTGCCTTGTAGAAAGAGTCAAATGATGTCAACTTCAGACCCATCTATCCTAGTTAGCATGAATGATGAAAAGACAATGTTTATTTTAATTCAATTCATGGAATGCTAGTTAAGCTCTCTTCTAGAAAACAATTGTAAGAATCTCACTGATTTTGCTAAGAAATATCAGATAATTGGGGACTTGCTCCAAGTTCTTGTGATGTGTTCATGGATTAGAAGACCCAGATTGTGCCCTTGCTAGACCATCAACTGCCGCTTCTTAAGGGTGCTAGATAACATGATCGGTATTGCAAGAACGTGCCATATACGCAAAAATATACGACCGGTGATAATCGTGATGGAAATGACAGCGACCGGCGATGATCGCGATAGAGGTGACGGAAACGTGAGGGTTTGTGTGAGAATAGCTAAGAGGTTGGGAAGGGGCGGTGGTTGATGTCGTTGCTGTCGCCGTCGCCAATAAGTTTTTGGAGTGAGAAAGGATCGAAGGAGATGATGTGCACAGAGAATGTGAGGGTATATTTGGAATGTAAAGTGTGTGGTTTAAGATAAAGAAGTAAAAATCGAATTACTAAATGTGTGGATTGAGAAAAGATGTACATAGAGATAATTTGGTGTGTGGAAATAGAATTTCCCGACTTTATGGGTTAAAAACAAAAATAATGATAAACTACTAATAGGTCCTAATAGTTTGACATAATTCCCATCAAGTTCTAATAAAATTGTCGCTAAAAATAATTTTTTATGACGATTTTTTACATATCATTAAAAAGTATCAATTAGTGACTTCTTTTTGTCACTCTTTTTATAAATTGTCGTTAAAACTTACAATTAGTGACGTTTTTCTGTGACGAATTTTTCAAACCGTACAAAAAGTTAAAAATTAGTGACTTTTTTGTGTCTATTTTTTTAAACTGTCGCTAAAACTTATAATTAGTGACATTTTTGTGTCAATTTTTAAACTATCGCTAAAAATTACCAATTAGTGATGTTTTTTAATAGTGTTTAATAAAAAAAAACGCTATTAATTATCATAAGACATACTGAGTAATAAGTCCACATATTAGGACCTACACGTAAGTTTCCCTAAAAACAATGAAACGGGGCTTAATGGGACACCAACATTACCAATAGAACTTTTAGGTAATTAACCAAATACACATATAAATCATTAACCATTGGATGATGTTAAAATAATTTAGTTTGTTAGATTAAATTGAATATATATCATATAAATAAATAACACAATACAAAATCTTACATTTTTCATGTCACTGAGAAAGTGTAAAGATTATCATAGCAGCGCATCAGTTCTTCAATTCTTATTTTTTTCACATTATATAAATTATTTGTTTTGATATTAGTAACATAATTTTAACAAACTAATTAATTTAGCTATACCAAAAAAAAAGAAAAAAAAAAGAAAAAGAAAAAAAAGACTCAAATTTATGTGCAATTGGGACAACTCGGTCAATTCGAGGCTTTATTAGACAACATCAGGTTATACTTCAAGCTTATGAAGGTATGAGAAGTGATCACACCATAATATAGTGGACCCTCTCACACTGAATCAAATCTTTATATGGTGATACAATCTTCTCGTAGGAAGAAGCAACTGGAAGTTTAAAGTTTGAATGAAGAGTCACAATGTCTGGAAACATGGTGACTATTGAGTTTGATTTCAATGGTTGCAACCATTGATCAACAGCCACCATATATACTATAAATATATGGAGAGAACATAGGTTCAATTTACTTGTTTTTCTCTTCGTATTTTTCTCTTCCAGATTATATTCTTTTGCGTGATGAACACCCTCACGGGAACTCTGATCCATTGACATTGTTAAGACCATCTTACAGTGGTATCAGAGCTTGGATTACACATTATCGCAGATGTCGAAATACAGTCCAGAAGAACAAAAATTTTCTGAACTCTTTTTACCAAAAATTTAGAAAATTATTGACCATCAATCTTCGGCTTTGGCTAATTCCATTTATTTATTTAATCATCACCAACGCGTTGTATTCCCAGAAAACTATCCAAAGAAAATAACCGTTGGTGGTGCTATTGTTCCGAACCTTACCGAAAGTGAGGCTGAATTATACCGTTGGAAGCAATTTTATAAAATATTTTTCAGTTCAAATTGCGTCTCCAAATTAGCACCATCTTGTTCTTCTCAGAATTTTGATCACAACGATGAAATTCGTTGTGAAAATGGCAAAAAATTGATCCACAAAGTTCGGATTTCAGTTTTTGGTCGCCGACTTCTGTCACCGAAGAAGATGACCTGTGCAATACCATTGTACATTCTATTTTGAATAATCAATCCATTGGACCAAATTCAAAAATAAAGAGAAAAGGCCCAAAAATTAGAGTAACAACCAGAAAGTCCATACCTTAACAATTAAAAAGAAATTTTTTGGGCCAACCCAACAGTCGGCCCAAATTAGCTAGGCGAGGCCCAGCGGCCTAAAGCCACAGAGCCAGCCTAGTCCAGTGACACAACCAAGCAGCCCGAAGCCGTGGCCTAGCGCTTCACGCTAAGATCCACACGTCGACCCAGCACCCAGTGCTCCGCACCCGGACCCGTGTCCGTCTACTCCACGCGACCCGCGCCCGCCTGACCCGCGCGCTAACTTACACGCTACCCCATGTGTCTTGCCGATTCAGTCCCAGCCGATTTAACCCGGTTTATCCACAGCCCTGAACCGGCAATAGCCTGGTTCAGGGGGTTTTTTGGCCCGTTCTCGCTCATTTCAAAGCCATTTTCAATCATTCAAAAACCAAAACCTCCAGAATTCTTTTAAGAATTTCTTCGTGGGTAATTGTACTAAAATTTCGGAAGAAATAATTAGAGAAGTAGGCTATCCAAGAGTGTTACTCAGGAAAACATCCAAAGAAAAAATATTTAATAAGCACCATTGTGTACCTTGGGCTCGTAACTATTTTTACAAGACTCATAAGCAAAATATAGGGTTTAATAGGCCATTGGATTTTCATCATTCTTCTTGCCCAAGGCAAGACGACCGATTTTTTGCTTATCACAGGGGCCGACTCAACAATTACAAGGCTTATCCTTATTAAGACTTCTTGTTGTATTTGCTTATTTGTTTATTTTAATTTGTACTATCCACTTTTGTTTTTTTTATTTTTATTATCACCCATTTTTTTTTTAGTATGGCTATTAAAAATGCCATGGATTCTTCAAGAATTGAGATGCTTAACGAAAATAATTCTCGAGCATGAAAACGCCACATTTCTTATCTTCTTATACATGAAAAAACATTGTACACTTTATCCACTTATAAACCAGATGATGATTCTAATTGGTTTCAAAATAAATGGATAGAAGATAATGCGATGGCAAATGCAACTATGTTACATAATATGAAAGACAACATTATTATGCTGTTTGAAGAGCATGAAACTGCAAAACAATTAATGGAAGCACTAGAAAGTAAGTATGGAGTTCGATCGGGCACTCAAATTCAATTTCTCTTGGACAAATATAATAACACTCGTATGAGTGATAATGATAGTGTTGGTGATCATGTCAATCAAATGGAATTAATTGCTAAAGAATTATCCAACGCTGATCACTTTTCACCGGACAAGATACAAGTAACTACCATACTTAATAGTCTTCCATTGTCTTGGTATCATGTTGTCACATCTCTAACTCATAGCGGACGAGAGATTTCAATGGTAGCATTATCTGTACTCTTAGTTTTAGAAGAAGAAAGAAAGAAGTGAAAGCGAAGAGAAGGTTTGTTTTCTAACTTATTGATGGCACAATCTTCACTACAACCATAAAATAATTCCCACACCCCATTCAACAAGAAAAAACTACTTCTTTCAAGAAAAAATGGAAGAAAGGGCTCCAGAAATGATGAAAAAGTAGCAAGGATGGCAAAAACAACAACATCACAAGCATCAAGTTGGTCCATGTTACAAGTGCAGTCAAAGAGGTCATATCAAAGCCACTTGTCCTCAAAACAAGCAGAAAATGGATCATAATTCCATTGTGATGACCGTTTCTGAAGCAATGATGCTTGAACCTTCATCAAATTCATAATGGATTGATTTTGCTGTAACTAGGCATATCGTGCAAAACAAAGACAAGTTCGTGGAGTTTACTAAAAAGAAGATTGGTGAACACATAATCTACATGGGCAACAACTTCTATAGTGATGTTTTGGGCATTGGTAACTGTCAATTTCTATTAATGGAACTTCCATTGTGCTTCATGATGTGCTTTATGTACCCAGCATTCGTCGAAATTTAATTTCAATTCCGGTGTTAACCCAAAAGGTTTTTGAGATTAATTTTAGGTTTAACACAGTATTGATTAAGAAAGGAAGTGTCTTAGTGAAAGTTGTAAGAGTGAATGACATGTACTCTCTTTCTATTGATAATAATAAAGTATGTATTTATGATTATTTGCATGTTTCTACAAGTAATAGTTCTTATTTGTGGCATTTAAGATTAGAGCTCATTAATAAAAATAAAATGTCTTGAATGTTTAAAAGTGGTTTATTGCCTAAAGTATGTTCCGATGATTTTGATATATGTGAACCATGTATCAAAGGCAAAATGACTAGCAAGCCATTTTTCAAACATTGAAAATCATCAGAATTACTTGAAATAATTCATTCGGACATTTGTGGTCATTTAAGAACTAAAACTCATCGCAGCATGAAATACTTTATTACTTTCACTGATGATTATTCAAGATATGGACATATTTACCTTCTTAAACACAAATCAGAGGCAATTGACAAGTTTAAAGAATATAAATTAGAGGTAGAAAAGCAACTTGGTCGGTCCATTAAACACTTGAATAATGATGGAGGTGAATATGAAGCTAGGGATTCTTTCTACAAGGACAATGGCATAAAACATTTGTTTACAATGCCATACACACTGTAGCTCGAGTTTTCGTGCTCTTTTCGGATATGCCTAGCCCTAGAGTTCGGACTTCCGTAGTTCTGAATCTAATTTCACAAGTGCAATGTGAAATAGGTAAACAAAAAAGAGTTCAAATTCAGCAAATCTTTTGAAAAATCGATTTTAAATCAAAATACCAAAAATGGGCTACTTTGCCATATATAGAGTCACCACCTAAATAATTTTGAGAAATTTGTCCGTCATCACCAAGATTGTCTCAGCTCGGGAACTTAGGTACGAGAGGGGAAGGTCATGAATTGAGCACCCCACTCGCCCGATCAAAGATTAGCCTCTACTAATCATGATGTGAATCTTATTTACATTATATGCTCTTGTTCCAATTATGAGGCTAGCATTACTATGCGATGTACACACAAGTATAGACTAATTTGCAAAATTTGAAACACTTTGATTTCATGTTTGTTTTTGAAAATTGTTTCGAGTATGTACCACTCAAAAAAGTGATCTCATATGCACATTACTCAAATAATTCTAATTCAAGCAATTAGCCTTCATCCACAGGCATTCAAGCAATTTATCAATTAAGTACTTAGCCTCATGGCAAATATGCTAGACATGGAAACAATCACATGCATGCGATATGCTAAAGCAAGAAATGCTCACCTAGTACTCCAAGGCAAGCCAAAAGAAAGAAAAAAGTTAGAAAACATGCATGTCCCTAACTAATGAAAGATGCCTAATGTAATACATACAAGATGCAATTAATAGGCTCAGCTACTAATTATGACATGCGAATCAACTTGATACATGCAGTTTTAACACGTATTCAACAAAGTATGTAAACTACAATGCTTGTTAGAATGATGAACCGAGCCTCGATGCATGCAAGACAAGTGGGTGCAAATCATGGAGTATGCTAAAAGAAACATGATGTTCTAAACTACCCATTATAAGCAAGTAAATAAAAGGGAGAAAGACGTGGGGTTGGAAGACATACACATTATTAGAAGTTTGGCCCTCGCACAAGCGGGTCCGAATGAAAAGACTAGCCAATTAATTATCTAATTAACTAACTATTAAAAACCAAATGAAATAAATTAACTACATTAGCTAATTAACTAATTATTACAACAACAAATTTAACTAATTATTCTAGCTAATTAAATAAGTACAACACAAGACTAACTAGCTATTCTAGCTAATTAGTTACAAATCCGCTACTCGAAGCACAACATACTAATATTACAACATCATTTCACGGATCCCAAGAATCGAGGGAAGGTTCATGCATAGATACGGATTTCCACCCAATAATGCTCTCCGTTTTGCTACCAGAATGCCTCTGTAGCACAGTTAGAAAATTGCACTATTTTTCCACCTCAACTTCTGCTCTGTTCTACTGGAAAAAAGATACTACCTGGCTGAAAAAGTGGCCGACAACCCAGAAGTAATGGCCGGTAGGCCACTAATAGTGAGTTGTCATCCAGTAAAAGTAGCTTGCCGGCCACTGATGTTGGTTCTTTTCTGCAGCAACAGAGAACAAACAGAGCTCAAACCAAAGTATTTTCAGGGGATGTTTGTCCACCCTGCCTCTCGTTATCAGCAAACAGGTCAAATGAGAGATAAGCTTGATTCGCAAATCATCAATCGGCGCAATCTCATTGCATGATGACTTATGAATCAAGGGACACAATTTTAATAAATGCATAACAAAAGACCAACAAAACCTTCTCCCTATCATAGATTGATCAAGGAAAGTGGTTGACCTTGGAAACTTGAATCATTTCATCATTTAACAAGTATGAAATGACTCAAGTCTCCATGTGTTCAATTAACGTCCGATTGAACACCAAATTAGCTTATTATCTTGTTCCATTTCAGTCCAAGTTTTATTACTTCATTTTAATTACCTTCCATTCCTTAATCAATTAAGTCCAAAAATGGGCTTTAAGTCCTCTAATGGAGAGAAATACCAAACCAAATGTTGTTTTAGGCATGAGAGAAATGTCATGCCGTTGGTAATGAAACCCCAAAGAGATTAAACCATTAAGCATAACAACCTCAATCTCAAGCTTAAACAAACAACTGGTTTGAAACCACTCTCAAAGCAAAAGAAAAAACCAAGAAATGAGGGAGGTTGTCGAGATGATTAGAGGAGACCACAAGTATGGAAAGCTTGAAATAAATGCTATCAACTCAAATAGGTTGGTGTCTAATGCCTAAAACACCAAACCTATGAGGACCATTACACTACAAGCATGCAATACAAAGCATAAATGACTTGAACAACTCAAAACAGTCCCAAAATAGATTAAAACAGTGCTGAAATTCATATGGAAAAGCTTGAAAAAGTTAGCTACAATATGGAGGAATTAAAGCTAGTAAACAAGCACAAGGAATGGAGGCTAACCCCTCCATTTTTGGGACCTCAAAACAAGATTTTTAGCCTCTGAAAAACTTTGAAAACCAGTGGTAAAAAGCTCAAAAACAGTTGAGAAAAGAATGGAAAACACAAGGGCAAAAGCTTAGAGAGCAAGATTTAAAGAAGGGTAGTTAACCCCTCCACCTTTGGTAGCTTTAAACCACAAGTTTTAGCCCATAAAAATAGAGTAAAAATAGTTCAAAATCAACAAGAAAAGTAGTGTAAAAATGCTCAAAACTATACATCTTGAAGCAAGGTAACTCTTTTGTTAACAAACCCACAAATTCTTACTTTCAAGGGCTGAAATTTGGACTCAATAATCTCAGCAAGGACAGCTCCAATATTGGTTTAAGAAGTGTTTGGGTAAGGTGTGTGTGTTGCAAGATAGAGATAGAGTTTGTAACCTAAAAACATGAGGGTTGGCCTTGTATTTATAGAAAAACAGCTTCCCAGGTCGGAAATATCTGTATAGGAACAGCTGAAGCTTTTGGGGGACAATTGTCAAAAATATCTGGGTTTTGACACAAGTGGCCGACAGGCCACAAAAATTGGGTTATCGGCCACTATTAGTGGGTGGCAGGCCAGACAAAAATCTGCTTCCAAGCCCGACTTCAAACGGGCATATTTCTTTCATCCGGACTCGGTTTCAGGTCATTCTTGAGTCTAAATTGAAGCCCCAAAAGTCTACTTTCCAATGAAAGTAGCTTCATATCTAAATTTTAAGTGTTCAAAGAGATATGCTTATTTTAGTGAAGGCTACTCATTTCCGTCCTAACGGATCGATGCCCAAGCCCAACTAGTTTTCTTTCCTCTCCTCCTATTTTCTTCAACTCCAAACCTATAAATAAGATGTTTTTAAATATTTTCAAAGAGCTCACCTCCCTTCATTTATTTCCACTTTGTTCTTACTCGGTTTACCGAAAAGTGTAATATTTTAAACAAAATGCGAGTTTCGGAACATCATAGAAATATTTGAAAAAATATTTTGAAAAAAAAAAGGATTTTAAGGTCTAAAATAGTTTTGGTCCAAAATGGGATATAAGGTTGGGATTTAGAAGCTCTTCTTGCTGAAGAAATTGAATGTTTGTACAGCATAATTTTTATCATTGAGTGATGAATCTGGGTGCCCAAGTCTTAAGGGCTGTCAAAAATGGGGTGTCTACACACACCACAACAAAATGGGGTCGTAGAAAGACGAAATCATACTCTACTGGAAATAACAAGGTCTATGATGGCTCATGTTGATCTTCCTATTCATTTTTTGGGGGAAGCCTTCTCCACCGCTACGTACATATTAAATAGAGTCGAAACAAAAGCCAAACCTCTAACTCCTTATGAATGCCGGCATGGTACTTCACCTAATGTTCAAAGTCTTAAAGTTTGGGGATGTAAAGCACATGTACTTATTTCCAAACCTTTAAGGGATAAATTGGGAAGTAAAACTTGGGAATGCATGTTTATTGGCTATGTTCAAAATGGGAGCGGTTATCGTTTTTGCCATCCCGAACGTGAATTAATAGAAAGTAGAGATGCTATTTTTCTTGAATCCACTAATCTTGTTACTCCTATTGAAAAAATTGAATTGCTCTTCGAAGTATCTCAGGATTCTTCTCTTCCTTCTTTGTCACCCGATCCATAAATTCTCCTAGAACCATCTAATAGTGGGAGGAAATGCACATTACATGACGTTGTTTTACCTGCTTCGATTCCTGAGATAAGTGGGAGTAAGAGACGTCCATCTACATTTTTGAAAGATCATTATGTTTTTCAAGTTAAAGAACTTAATAACTTAGTAGATGATCCTACTAGTTATTATGAGGCAATGAGTAGCAGTGATGCTACACAATGGTTTGAGGCAATGAATGAAGAACTCTATCAAGAAAAATGATATTTGGGAATTAACCGATCCACTGAATGGAAAAAAAACCATTGCTTGCAAATGGGTTCTTAGAAAGAAATTCAAAGTAGATGGAAGTTTGGAGAAGTACAAGGCGAGGTTAGTAGCCAAGGGATTGACTCAACAACCTAGAATAGACTTTATAGATACATATTCTCCTGTTGCAAAATTTGCCTCAATAAGGATTCTAATGGCGGTAGTAGCCAGGATGGATTTGAAATTGCATCAATTAGATATTAAAACAGCTTTTCTCAATGGCAAATTAAAAGAGGAAATTTATATGATGCAACGTGATGGTTTCTAGATCCAAGGCAACGAGAATAAAGTCTACAAATTGAAAAAATCTCTATATGGACTCAAACAATCTTCAAGATAATGGTACTTGAAATTCCACTAAGCCATTTTAGAAATAGGCTATGCTATGAGTCCATTAGATCACTGTGTTTAAATCTGGAAAGATGATGATAAGTTAGCAATGTTGTCTTTATACGTGGATGACATATTGTTAGCTGGAAATTGTCACGATATGATTATAAAAACCAAAATTTTCTTGGCATCTAGATTTGAAATGAAAGACATGGGTCTTGCAACCTATGTCTTAGGAATTAGAATTTCAAGAGATAGAAATTCAAAATTGTTATATCTAAATCAAGAAAAATATCTAGACAAGGTGCTTAAAAGATTTAATATGGATAACTGTAATTCTTTAAGCACACCTGTTTACAAGGGACAAAATCTTAGTAAAAGTATGAGTCCTCAAAATAAATCTGACATTGAAAAAATGAGAGATGTCCCATATGCACAGGCAGTCGGCAGCCTAATGTATGCAATGACAAGCACAAGACCTGACATCTGTCATGCAGTTGGATTGGTAAGTAGGTTTCAATTCAATCCAGGTAAGGAACATTGGCAAGCAATCAAAAGAATATTCAAATATTTAAATGGCACTAAAATTTTGAAACCATGTTTTGGTTTGTGTGATCTAGACATAAAAGGATACACTAACACGGATTTTGCAAGAGATGTAGATGATAGAAAATCTACTAGTGGTCATGTGTTCTTGTTTGGTGGAACAACAATTTCTTGGTTAAGTAAGAAACAAAGTTGTGTTGCAAAGTACACTATGGCAGTTGAACACATAGCTTGCAGCACAGCCATGAGTAATGTGGTCTGAATAAAACGATTTGTTGACAGTTTACAATTAGGTATACCTGCCAGACCGGTCAATATGTTTTGTGACAATCAATTTGTCATCTCATTAATAAAAAGTGGAGCGAATAGCTCTAAGGGAAAACATATTGACGTAAATTACCACTATATTCAAGATATAATAGAGAGGTGAGAAATTAAAATCAACTATATATCCTTAGAAGAGATGGTGGCCGATCCTATGACCAAAGGGTTGTCTCTGGAAAAATTCAGAGAACATGTAGCTAATATGGGATTGAAAATGCCTAGCTAGGTGGTTTTAGCTACTTGAATAAAAGCATAATCGGATGACTCTAGGGACGCTTGGATAATCGATGTTATGTGACTCTATCTTGCATGAAAACATGTGTTTGGTCAGGTAATAAGGTAGAGGAACTGACACGGTACAGACATCATAGTTAGCATGAAATGAAAGTCCATAATATGCAACATGTTGACTAGATGATGTTGTCTACTTGATCAGCAAAAAGTTGCTGGGAATGGGCCTTAAAGGAAGCACTTAACAATAATTTCAGCGTAGGTCGACACATGAAAAATGTGTACGGCTGAAGTCGTCAATGGTGATTGGGTATGGACTATGAACCCAGCACCGATAATTGATGTTGTTCACTTGAAATATAGGGAATTGAAGCCATCTGGAGTGTGTTGTCAGTGGGAGCACACATTTGTATGGGTGCGGTCAGATTAGTGGCAAAAACTTGCGCACATATGGCCAAGTCACAATCAGACATCGATCTATGAGGTAATTTCATAGATGAAAGTTGGCATGAGGCAAAATTTTGGTACCAAGGTAAACATGTCCAACATTTTGGTACCACAGTAAATATGTCCAACTCAGGTTTTATCACCAATATTATAATGTGATCAAGTGGGAGATGAAGGTATGAGAAGTGATCATACCATAATATGGTGGACCCTCTCACACTGAATCAAATCTTTATATGGTGATACAATCTTCCCGCAGGAAGAAGCAGCTGGAAGTTTGAAATGAAAAGTCACAATATTTGGAAACATGGTGACTATTGAGTTTGATTTCAATGGTTGCAACCATTGATCAACAACCACCATATATACTATAAATATATGGACAGAACATGGGTTCAATTTTCTTGTTTTTCTCTCGGTATTTTCTTCTTCTAGATTGTATTCTTCTGCGTGATAAACTCCCTCACGGGAACTCCGATCCATTGCCATTGTTAAGACATCTTACAAAGTGCGCCTAGGCAGCTATCAGCATAACTCGGACTGGGTTTGAACAATTTCTCCACCCATCCAAGTTGCACCCCTAGCAACTGAGCATATTGTGGTCCTTTAGATGTGCACTTGGCACTTTTACATGTGACGTTTGATCAAGACCGTTAATTTTTTTCAATCATGATTTGCAATGATCGAACAACCAAAATGCTCTAATGTTATGATCAAATGACCAAAATTTAAACTATCCTTATGACAGTTTATAAGTGTTTATAATAGTCATATTATTCAAATTCAAAAAATAGAGACATGATTGTTGGTCATATAGAAAAATTCGTATTAATCTTCCTATTTTCATAAGGCTTTCCGTGAGGCATTCTATTGTTCTTCTTCTTCTTCTTTTCTGGGTTCTATTTTCTGCAGAAATAGAATTACAGACCTAGTTCAATTCTGTGCATCACCAAAAGTATTTTAGTGTCAGTCTTCATTAGTGCAAAATGTATATTGAGAAACAACATTGGTAGGCCTTCATTATATGTTGGAGATGATCATGTCATTACCTGTTACAGTATCTGTGAAGGCAAATAACGTTTTAAGGACAACGACGTCTATAATGCCCCTTGAAGCAATATTCTCTATTATTACTGAAATCATCACCATACAATTTTCTAACAAACAAGCATGCAGGATGCTTTAAAAATGGATATTTGAACAAATTCCTACATTAGTAGGTGGAAATTAAGTCTATCCGGCCATATTTAATCTTTTCCAAGTTCAGGACTAATTAAGATCCAATTTCATTGAGGTTTTGATCTGGAAATAATGCTATGATGACTAATTTTGCAAGGATATCAGTTTTCATTGTTGAAATTAGACCTTTTATGTAGGAACTAGCAATGTAAATGAACATTCACCCAAAAAAAGGAATGTAAATGAATATCAGAAAAGCATAGCATCCACAGCTGGGAGAAATTTATATAGAACAGAAAGTTTGTTAGCGCATTGCACAAATCCAAAAGATACATTTTAAGGACAAACAAAAAACACATAATAGACAAAAGGGTGTGTTTGGACTCCACACCTCATTGTCGCTGGATCCCTTTTTCGATTTTTTCTTCTACATCTTCTTCTTCTTCTTCTTCTTCTTCTTCTTCTTTTTTTTTTTTTTTTTTTTTTTTTTTTTTTTTTCTATAGTGAACTCAATGAAAAATCATCATACAAGACTATTTTTGCTCGTCAAAGGACGCGGCTTGCAAATAGCCTCCAAGGGCTTCAACTTTGGCATGGTGATGCCAAAACCGGCAGCCATATCCACCTCCTCTTCATCAACTCTCCTCCATTCAAATGACTGAATCAAGGCTCCTAGTACCAGCCCAACCATCCTGTATGCTAGGCTAGTCCCTGGACATATGCGTCTTCCACTGCTAAATGGAATAAATTTATACCCATCTCCACAACTCCTTGTTTCAAACCTCTCTGGCATGAATTTCGTGGGATTTTCCCATAACTTAGGGTCCCTATGAATGGCCAATGCATTTACCATCAACATTGTGCCTTGTGGGACATCATAACCTCCCACAGTACAATCTTCAGATGCTTCATGTGGGAGTAGAAGTGGGGCTGGTGAATATAATCGAAGTGCTTCATTGACGACATTAGTTAGGAAATTCAACTTCGGCAAGTCTTGTTCAACTATGAGACGATCTTGTCCAACGTGATCATCAATCTCTGCACGAACTTTTGTCATTGTGTCTGGATGGTTGAGTAGTAGTGACATTGCCCATTCTGTTGTTGTTGCTGAAGTCTCAGTCCCAGCCATTAGCAAGACCTGATAATCAAAAAACATAAATTAAAAGTATATTCCCTCCAATTTTCAAATAACCATATTTTTTTTTTTTTCTTATTTAAGTTATTTTACCACATCAACTGTAAACAAAAGTTATATTAAACTGCAACAAACAGGGCCACCGAAACTATGCTGCATAAATGACCATCTATGTAAAGGTTTTGTGTCTTTTTTGTGCACAATTTTTGTGTCCCTACCAAAACCCACAAAGAAAATGTGTAGAAGAGAGCAGCTGATCTTCAAATTACTTTATAAAACTATCATAAACATAAGAAATTCAGACTCATAAGCTTGTTGTTGTGGTTCTAAATCTGAACACATGTTTGCATCAATCAATAGTTAACTATTAAATACTGTTCTGTCATCCTAATTGTGACTTGTTAAATCTGAGAAAGGTTAAATAACGACAGAAAGAAAAAGAAATTAGTGCTTACTCTGTGACTCAAGAAATTAGAGCTACCAATTCTTCATCTAATGCATCTAGGTAGGGAAAATACATTGGGATCTATTGTTTTCGATGGTTAAACATCAACAAATTCTCTCATCTTTTTTAAAAATAAAAATAAAAAACTATTTTTGAATTTTGGATTTGTGGAAAACAAAATTTAAAAATAATAGCATAGAAAGAAAATTGTAAAAAGTTATTTTATTTGAATGGGTAAAGGAAATACAAAAATATAAAAACAATCCACAGAAAATATCATTAAAAAAAAAATTATCACCTACCTCCCCCCCAAAAAATTATAAGATCTATAAGAAATTTTATTTTCTTTGACAAATCCACAATACAGAGAGGGCATGTTTGATTGGAAGGATTAAAGCATGGGATTAGGATTATTAATCCGTGGGCCCAATCATCCTATGTTTGTTTTGACATTTTGGTTTAGGATTATTAATCCAATGGATAATTAATCCAACAAATTTGTAGGATTATTAGTAATGGGTAGGGGTGGGATAATTAATACCACACTAATTTGATAGGATTATTAATACCTCACTATTAGTATTGTGAATCAAACATGGCCAGATAGGATAAATGTTAAAAATTCAATAGGATATTTTTGGGAAATAATAATCTGAACTACTATGATTCAATGTTTTTTGATTATTTGAAAACTATATACTGTTCCAAAAAATAAAAAACGATGTGATACAGAACTTACCATTATAATCCCATATACAATCTCGTTGGTGTAGAACTCTGGTTCTGTTTCTTGCAAGGACAGCAAATTGTCGATTAATGATTTTGTTTTTGTTGATGCATTGATTCTACGGCGTTCATCGATTAGTTTCTGCAAAAACTCGTCCATCTTCTCCGCTATAGCTACCATTTTCTTCTCCATCCCAAATAAATCGACGCATTGCAACACTGGGAAAAGGTCTGCTGGATTCGATGTTTTGCCGAGTTCAAAGTGCTCTTTCATCAAATTCTGAAAGAGCTTGGCCTCCTCAACATCCTCCACATTTTCTCCATAAAACCTCTTCCCAATGATCATCATGGTCATAGCATTAAATGAGAGTTCATGAAACTTGGATTTCAAGTCCACCTTACTATACCCATTACTATTACAGTTCTTCATGAGTTTATTCATCAAGAATTTCACTTCCCCTTCTCGTATATTAGATGTCCTCTCTAGGCAAGCAGTCGAGAAAAATTCCAAAGTTGTAATACGTCTGAGATTAAGGAATGCATAGATCAGTTTAGTTCAGGTTAAAACTAAAATCATAACTAAATCAAATTTTTAAATCCAAGATTGAGCCAATAATCCATTGAAATAAAACCAAACCAACTTGCTATTATTTGGGTTGGTTTGGATTAGAAACATAGTTTGGTTATATGACAAATATGTGAATCATTCCCACAAAACATAACCTCAAATTCAATCTTAAATCATCATAAATTTTTCAAGTAATAAATAAATAAATATAATTAACAAGCCTTGAACAATGTAACAGAACATGAACAAAAACAAAAGTATGTCATTACACAATTTTTTTATTCTTAGTTTTATTTTCATTTAGAGACAATTCTAACAACATAAATTCCCAAAAATCATATCAGATCCCGAATTCACTTTTAAAACTTCCCATACAGATCTGGGCTGAGATGGCAAATGAAAGCAAATTGCCAAACCCAAAAAATTGCAGAGTGAAATTTGCAATTGCTGCAATCTCCTACCCTAAGCCACACATAAAGGGTTTAAGGGCATTTATTTAAATATTAGCAATTCAAAATTTAAGTTGATATCACGTCACAATCTGTTAATTTAGATAGTAATAAACGTGAGTTTTTCACTTTGGTTTCGATCCCAAGGAGATTTATTGTCACAATCAAATTTTAGGCTAGTAATTCCTTGTATTAACTTAACTCCAAAGAGGTAAAATTTAATTCTCTCTGTATATATGTTTGGGTCTCGAGTTGGTTTGAATTAGACTATGCTTAAGTGAGAACTGAATCTATCTAATATGCATCTTTATTTTTAAAAACATAATTGAATCAGTTTACTATAAAAGTCAAATTTGTTCAGTTCTCGAGTTTTATGAGTACCCTACCTGAGATTGCGCCAAAGGTCCCCATATGAGGCTGCAGCTATATTGCTGTAGTTGTGGTTGAGGTGTTTTCCGGAGAGGGTACGTGGCCGGTCGGCAAAGATGATGTCTTTTTTCTTGAAACATTCTTCCACGGCCGATGGAGAGTTGACAACGAGGACCTTTCTGGATCCGAAACGGAGAAAGATGATGGGGCCATACTTGTCTGAAATAGCTTGAAGAGTTTGGTGCAGTGGCTCTTTTAGTAGATGGAGATGGCCCAAGATGGGAATCCCAGGTGGACTTGGGGGCAGATTCTTGTATCTCTTTTGTTTTAGCTTGAACAAGAGTAGGAGGAGAGGGAAAATGATTAGACATATGGTGTACCACTTGGCTTCCTCCATTCTCTCTATGGTTTTTTTGGCTTGTATGCTTCTTCCCACCCTTGTAATGATTTAATTCCCTTTTATGAATCCAAAGAAACCAACAACAACTACACAAAAAAAAAGAAAGTCAAGGCTTTGATTGATTACAAATTGAGGACAGAAAAAGATGTACTTAGGTCATGTTTGTTTGGGCGGATTGGATTAGTATTTTCATGACTAATAGTCTTAGGACTACGAATCGGTTGGATTATGTATCCTATCTTAACTAATAGTCAAGTTTAAAATAATTAGTTCCTACTTTAATTGTTTAACCAAACATTGGATTAATAATTTTATTGGACTATTAGTCCAATCCTAAACTCATGTCCACCTAAACAAACATGACCTTAATGTTTAAGCCATGAAAGACTATAGTTCTGTCCATACCAGTATTATTCCGTGTATTTGGTTTGAGTTTTTTGAATTAAATTTTTTAAGAATTGAGTTTTTTAGTTTTTGTATTTTTTTGTTTGTAATGAATATTTTTTAAATTTTAAATATTTTTTTACTTTTTTAGATACATTTTAGTTAGATGTATCTAAAAAGTAAAAAAATTGTGAAAAAATATTTTAAAAAATTAATAAATACATAGAAATACAAAATATGTACTGAATTTTTATTTATTTTTTTGTATTTTTGGTATTTAGTGAATTTTTTAAAGATTTTTTTTACAATTTTTTTACTTTTTAGGTGTATTTATATTAGGTGTATCTAAAAAGTAAAAAAAATTACCTAAAATATTAAAAAAAACAGTAAAAACAAAAAAACACGAAAAATAAGAAAGTAAAATTTTTAAAAAAATGAAAACAAACAAGTTGATTATTATTTGATCAGAAGACTATTGTTGAGGATATAAAAGTCATGGAAGAAGCTTCCATCCATTCCGTTAGGATCAGAATTCTTTACAATTATTTTAGTTTTGATAATTCAATAGCTTATATTAAATATGACAGTAATATTATGTCAATTTAGAATTAGTTTTTTTAATGTTATTTATATTAGTTTTAACCTTTAATTTGACATGTCTTTCTATGATAAAAAACGACAACAAAATAATAGTAAAAAAGTCATGGCAATTCATCTAGAAGATCCAATGGAGGAGTTGTAAGCCTACTTTGAACTCACACAAGTAGATCATTTTTATGTATTAATTTGGGTTCGTTTTAGGACGTGGATTGATTTTTTAATTTTTTGATTATTTTAATTTAGAGTTAAAAATTTTTATTTAGAATAAATTTTTTGATTTTTTTTTTATTTTTGTGAAAAAAATAAAATAATTATGAGTTGAACGTGATATTTTATCTTATTGAAAAAAATTTAATTTTTTTTTTTTTTTTTGGCAACCCTTTTTTTTTTTTTTTTTTTTGTTATTTTAACAAATTTTTTATGCCAAATGAGCTCTTTGTAGCAAAATACTTTTGACCGAGAAGGAGACAAACTCGGTCAATATTTTGTGAAGCTTTGAAGCCGCAAAATAGGAAGTTACAATTTTACGTTATCGGCGTTGACTTTGAAAAGTCCCAGTTGTAATTTCATATTTGTTAATGTTACACAAATAAATATGAAAAAAATATTTTGAGATTCTTTCAAAAAAAAAATTATAATTATAATTTGATTTACAATAATAATGTGACATAATAAATATAAAATTTTAATTGATCGGTCTAAATGGTGAGTCTTATAAATTTTAATTAATCAGTCTAAATCAATCTTATAAGAATTTATATACAAAAATTTTATGCAAAATATTATGTATCATTTATATTTATTTATTATCAGCTAAAAAATTTATTATTATAATTTATAATTATAAAAAAGGTTATTATCGCATTATTCTTAGGCTTGGTTTGGGAAGTGGGTTAATTTTTTGAGTTTTTGGCTTTTTTTACTATTTTAGCCTCGGTTAAAAGCTCGCAACCAACCTGTTTCGAACGTACAACTACAACCCAATAACCAAAATATAGGAGAAATAAGGGAAGCAAGATATGAATAACTATTCTAAATCATACCAACTCGAATCTAGAATACAATAGATAACGGGTCAAAACCGGAATTGTAATAGCAGAGAGAATGAAAATAAAGAAGGTAAATGGGCATTAACATCATTTTACATTTATTATTAACAACGTTAGTATTACTGTTTAGTCTAAAATGTAAGAGAGGTTTTAGCTATTTTCAAATGTAAGGGAGGTTAAATACTCCAAGACAATACTACAATAAGGTAAAATAGATTTTACCCTGTTAATTATTAAAATTATAATTTTTAACATGAAATTGTAATCATTTTTTAAAAGTATCACCGAAAAAAGGGCCCTCTTATATATATATATATATATATATTTTTTTTTTAATAAAAAATTTATGCATAAAATATTAAGTATCAAGAAATTTTTTATTTAAATTTACTTGCACATATAATAATTTATACATTAAAATAGGAAGAAATCATTACAAATACTCAAAAATATTAAAAACTAAGTCCAAACAACTTGTTTGTAAATATTTTAATTTCAATTGAGTCAAACCACACGTATAAATAAATTTTTCTTCCCAGATGGGCCAACAGAATTTTTTGAGCCTTTTAGACCGGTCCTATAAGCGACAAAAATAAATTGAACCTATTTGAATTTGTAAGATACTAAAAAAACAGAACTAAATTTAAGACTTTATTTTGAGTCAATTTTTTTGGAGCTTAAGACACAGGTCTCAATGGCCTTAGCCTAGGCCGATTTTGAGAAGATGCACTTGCTCAAAGCATATCTTAGAAATTAATTGGCTTAATTTAGTTGGCCAACTCCGTAGAGTTCCCCAAGAATATTTTTTTTTTTTTTGATGGGAAAAGGAGGTTCCATCCAAGAATTTAGGGAATCAATTCTTATTAAATGCAAAAATTTAATATATTTTCTCAATTATAATGCTTTGTTCTATTGTTTATTTATTTTCTATTATGAGACTCTTTCTTAGATTAAGGTCTCGTTTGTTAATTATATATTTTAATTAAAAAGTTAAAAAATTATTATAAATTGTCATACCACTCTATCTACCTTTTTATAATTTTTTTTATAAAAAACTAAAATATTACTAAAATAATATATTCTCAAACGAAACCTTAATTACGTTGTTTATTTAATTTATATTATGAGACTCTTTCTTAAATTAATTATTAGGCTAGTGGGCTAGTTGTTTATTACCCATTATATGGGCCTCTTTGTTGGGATAATTCCTGATCAAGCTTACATCAATTAAATTATAATTGTCGGGTTTTAATTCTCTTTCATATTTTCTTTCTAAATCACAATATATATATATATATATCTTTGATTTTGAGATTTGAGAAATTATATGTTTTAAAATGTACTCTATTTTATTACTAATTGATATCTTACACATTATTATTTCTTAAAATTTTAACACAAAAATAAATAATTCTATTAATTTTATAATTTAAATTAATTATTAGTCATTCAGAACACTACCTAAACTTGTTTTAAAATATTCAATAATTTCTCCAGCGTCTTCATTACTATTAGTCAAAAATGGCCGAACATATTTTAAGACAACAATTAAAATCTGACAAATAAGTTGATAGGGTGGAATTTGAAGGTGCAGCATTTAATGTCAATGCTCACTCAAGAAAATTATATATGATCATTGACCATATCATGTCATATTACCAGCAATATATATATATATATATCATATGGTGCACGATCGTGTGATGCCATTATAATCTAGGGGGATTTGGTGATAGTCTGCTCACTATCTAATTTGTCTTTTAAAAGAACAAGAATTATATAAGTACTTTCAAAATTCCTTAATATTTTAAAACTTGTTTCTTTTACTATATTACCCTCATATCTATCGGCTCTCCTATTAAGTCATCTTCACTATATATTTCAGAGTAAAATTTTACTCTGTATAAAAGTAAAATTTTACATTCTGAAACTAAAAGTAAAATTTTACTATGTATGAAAGTAAAATTTTACTCTGAATAAGAGTAAAATGTTACACTCTGAAACTAAAAGTAAAATTTTACTCTGTATAGAAGTAAAATTTTACTCTGAAAAACTAGGAAAATGTTAGACTCTACATAAAAGTAAAATTTTACTCTGTATAAAAGTAAAATTTTACTCTGAAAAATGAGTAAAATATTAGATTCTACACAAAAGTAAAATTTTACTCTGTATAAAAGTAAAATTTTACTCTGATTCTGTCAAATGAAAAAAACAGAGCAATAGAACCAGAGTAAAATTTTACTCTGGTTCTGTCAAATGAAATTAGATACAAAACAACAAAAATAAATAAAAAACAAACAAACAAACAAAAACAAAACAAATTAATCAACAAATCAACATATCTAATTGAGAAGAAAAACTTCTAAAACTCGATCAACAATCACAAATCTCAATGAAAAGAATACATGTGTTCAACAACACTCATACACACAAATACATATATATATATACATATACATATACATATATTCAAAACTCATATCTGTGTTTAAAAAAATATGTATAACCAAACAACTCCACCCGCACTCTTCTCCACGTGGTCATTGCGAATTTGATGGATCTTCAAATTGCAATAGAAGCTTCAAATTGAGTCTAATTTCGCTTCAAGATAGCAAACACAAGTCTGATTTCGATTCAGTTAGTGAAGTCGATCTGCAAGTCGTTCGAACTTAGAGTTTGCAACATTTAAGCCAGATGCCAACTGAAATCGCAATTCCAATTAGAACTTGAAATCCAAAGTTCTCATCGAAGTTGACTCAAAGAACAACGAGTCACAAGAGAGAACCCAAGGTCAGATCGCGAAGGACTCCAATTCGTAATCGCGAGTTCCAGAAGCTTGAATTCGGGTTGATTGTCGAATCGGATCAATTTTGCGATGAAGTCCTTGGTTTCTTAACAGACACAAATTAGATTAAAGTTTCAAACTAAGCTTCAATTCAAATACACAGGTCATATTGTGATTGCTTGAACCAGGTCAATGTTCTAGGTCAAAGATTGAATGAATCTTAGGCTTAGATGAACTCGATTTTGGCTGGCCAGAGTCATAGAAACCAAGAAGGTGGAGAAAGAGTGGGTGGAGAAGGTGGGAAGATTTAGTTGAGGGTATAATAGTCTGAAAAAATATTTAAATAATAAATTTTGTCCTTTATGCAAGATTTTATAATTATAAGGGGGTTTAAGAAGTATAATTTTTTTCTTAATCCTTTTAACAATGAAAGGAAGGTAAAAGGGATTTATAGCCAAATTTCCCACCTCACAATTTTAGTATAATTATATAATTTAAATAAATATATTTTTTAATTTATATAAGAAAATATAAAACGAAATAGAATTTTTTTTTTTTTGAGTATATTAAAAACATTTAATAATTAAATAAAATTATTTTAAAATAATTAATTATTATTATTATTATTAAATATATATATTTTGTAAGTCATACTTTTATTTGTCTATTGTTACGCGTAGTCATGGTTAGTGATATTAAAATGCAATAGCAAATGATTAGCATCCCTTTCTCTTGGAATCTTTAAATTGCAATAGCAAATGATTAATATTTGAGGTAATTACAACCAAAAAAAATTAACAAAACAAATTTTTAATTTTAATTTTATAAATTTAAATCTTAATTTTTTTTTTGTGTATTTTCAATTTAAATTATTTTCTTATTTTCACTAAGTAAAACTAATAGAAAAAAAATTATATTTTAGTAATTAAACTCAATAAAAATAGTATTTTAAATACTCTATATATATACATATATACTTATATTGAATTTAATGGCTGAAATATTATTTTTTGATTAGTTTTACTTAACGAAAATAAATAAATAATTTAAATTGAAAGTAAATTAAAATATTAAAAATTAAAATATTAACATTTAAATTGACAAAATTAAAAGTAAATATTTCTTTTATTATAAAAATCAGGCCTCGTTTGGCAAGTGTTCATTTTAGTCAAAAAGTCAAAAAATTACTAAAAAAATCAAAAAGCCAACAACTCATACTAAAAAGTCAATGATTTCCTTTTCTCTCTACTTTTTGCACATTTTTCCGTAAAAAGTCAAAAAGTCATCCCAAACATACTAATTTTTTTTACATCATATTTTAACCAAAAATTCAAAAAGTTACTAAAAAGCATATTTCCAAACAAAGCCTAAACTCTGAATTTTTTTTTTTTTTATAATTAACCCTTAATATTTTGTGGTTCATCAAGTAGTAAACCTTCATAGATGGTTTTGCAATGATAATCAGATTTTATTTTTATTTTTTCATGGATACATTGTGGAGACCGTGGTTTGAAAAGGGGAAATTTTATTTATTATAAAACTCGAATATTTGACCTCCTACCAAGATGTAAGGCCTTAGGCCAATCTTAGCCCATCGCCACCCACTCGGGGTTAAAAAGAGAAGTAAAGTAAAATGTAAATTGTAAGTGGGATTCTCTTTATATATTCAAAAAATATTAATAACAATGTTAGCAAGTAAAATTGTATGTCAACAAATGTTTGTGTACTAGTAATCACATTTGCATATATAATCACTAAAAATTATATATTAAAAATAATTATATAGATTAAGATACGGAAAAATCATTATAAAAATTTAGAAAAATAGAAGTCTAATGTTATTTTATAAATATATACAGTATATGTATATAATTGTAGTATAAAGATGATAAATAATTGAAGTATCTCATTTATGACTTTTTTTTGTCTTTGTAATAAGCCTATACCTAGACTTGTAGATTTTGTCAAAAAGTTGTAAAGCTTTGTCAAAAATTGTAAAAATTAGACGTAAGGTAGATATGCCATAACTTTTGATTTTTGTTTGTATATACAATATGTATTCTATAAATTAGCATTTAAGCCAATGCATAAGGCAATGTAAATTCTCTCCATATTCTCTTCATCTTTGAGCTTTCTTTTTTGTCTCTAATTTCTCTACCTTAATTCCATAACTCTACCATAATTCCATAATAAAAATAGTAAAAAGCTCATTTCCTTTTATCAGAACTTGGTGAAGAGCTTTTGAAAGCAAGATCAAGCTATGTAAATATTTCTATCTATGTATAAATTTTGAATATATATATATATATATATTTTTAAGCTTTTTTTGTTTTTTCACTCCAGGCAAAAATTAAGGCGCAGAATACTTCTCCACTTCAAGGAAATAAAATAAAATAAAGCACCCACTAATTTTTATTTTTTTATTCAAAAAAAAAAAAGCCAACATTTCTTTCTAGTCAAATTTGACTTTGCTTTCCTTTTAACAACTTATAAAATTTCAAATGCACAGATTCAAAGCCCATTTTCCCTTTCTCCAAGGCAAATTCTGGAAGCCCACTTTTCCTTCTCTAAAACCTTGATGGCCCATTATAAATACGTATATCTTTATACCTTTTGTCAAACCCTATTCTTAGCCAGTAATGCTAGGTATCATGAAAAACCTTTCATGAAAATAATCATGAAAATTTTGTGATCATTGGATTACACTTAGAATAAAGCACCACACACTAATCAAGGTAATCCAAGGATCATAAATATTTCATGATCATTTTCATGAAAAAAATTTGATGATCCCTAACTTTTCTCATTCTTAGCCCCCTCTTTTTATTTGTTGCACAGCGCCGCTCTCTCTCTACACAGAGAGACCCATCTTTCTTTTTTCTTCCTCAAACTGACCCAGTTTTATTCTTTTTCAATGAAGGTCTGCTGCTACAATACCAGAGGCCAACATCATACCAGAGCTTCTTCATGTTTTTGCAACCCGTTGAAGACCACTGCCACCGGCCTCCTCCTTTTATTCTCCGTCACTTCAGCTGGGGCTGCACATGCCGTGAACCATCACCATTGCTTGCAGCAGCTTTGTTACAGCGCAGACCTTACCCACGTCATTGAGCACCCCGTCGGCCCACGCGACAGCCAATCGGAGTTCCACCTTGTACGTGTGACCATCTAGCTCATTACTTCACGCTCTCCACCTGCAACTTCACCACTGTCTTCAGCCGTGATTTGGCCAACGCCGACCACGCCTCCTTTTCAACGTGGCGTTGGTCTGCCCAGCTACTCCGTTGCTTGCATTTATGACATCTCTTCTTCTTTTCTTTTTTTTTTTGTGTTCTGTGCTTCATCTTCCTTACTTCACTACCGAAATTTTTCAAGTTGCACGTTGTTCAGCGCCGCAGCTACAGATACTATTAGCGTCGCAGCTCGGTCACCGGTTCACGCCAACACCAGCCCAGCTCGCTGTTGGTTGGCATGTCCTTCACGCTTGATGCCTTGCGCCGTGACCAAACCAGCCTACCATCGGCCTCTCTTTGCTGAAACTCTTCCTCCGGCCTCGACGGTCCAGTGCCAACCACACACGTCGTCCGTTCAACGCGTCGTGTGTGGCCTTGCCTAATGCTGTTCAGCTCATCGTTGGTGTGCCCTCCTGGCTTAGCAACATTTTTCAAAGCTCCGAACACGTAGATCTCGGCCCTGCTTTCATACCCATGGAAACCCATCGCCATTGGTTCCGGCTATGATTAATCAACGCCAACCACACCGCCGACTCAACGTGGTGTCGGTTTGCCTAGCTGCCCTCTGGCCCACTGAAATCCATCACTGTTAGCCGTGACCTGCCAACGCCGACCACACCACCGATTCAACGTGGTGTCGGTCTGCCTAGTTGTTCCAGTGCTTTGCCTTCGTCTTCGGCTGTTCAACGCGAACCACACGTCTCCCACTCAACGCGATGTGTGGTTTTGCCTAACACCATCTAGCTTGTTATTCTCACAGCCCGGCGCTATTTTTTCAGAGTTTGAATCTTGATTTTTGAATACTCACAGGATTCGGCCGTGATTAATCAACGCGGACCACGTCGCCGACTCAACGCGGCGTCGGTTTGCCTATCTCCTTTCTCGCCCACTGTTTCGTCTGCCATTCTCGACCTACGCCGCTTTTGGTCATGATACTCTTCATTGCTTCTATAAGTATGTGAGTAAGTATTTTGAAATTCTTCTATAAATTTGTGGATAAGCATTTTTGAAACTTCTGAACTTGAGATAACCCCCACTCTTATTGAATCTTGATTTGCATGAGAAATGTAATCCTGAAATTCATATTTTGGAGCTTGACCTAGTGTTGATAAATCTGACATAGATAGAGTATTAATGTGGCAAATGAAGGATTGGTGTTGCTACTGAAAATTTTGTTAGATATGCTCGTCTTGAAATTTGTAAAGTAAATAAATGTTGTTGCAAAAGAAATCCGAGGAAATAAGTCCTTCATATTGTATATAAATCTTGTTGTCGAATGATTGATGATTGTGGTTCCAAGAATAGTAAAACCCGATATTGAGCTTTATATACTTGATGAATGAATTTCCGATATCCAAATTCAGTGAATGTTTCGCTTGGAAGAATAAATTGATGTAACAAAGCATAAGACCATATATTGTTATGTGTTGATCTTGTGGACACTTGAGGAAATAAAATGTTGATGCCAAAATTTTGTGTGACCATTGTAGCTTTACGTCGGCTTGAGAGGAACCAGCCTGGAGAGACAAAACCTTGATTGTTGTATTTTCATGAACTTGCTCGGGGGAATAGAATTGTTGTAGCTTAAGCAGACCATTATTATTTGTTGATGTTGCCCCATTCCGATAGTGCCTGAATCATAATCTAAACTCGATATTGTTTATTTTGTTTGTCGGCTTTACTATTTCAGGCAAATGAATTATTCTTTATTGAAATCCATGACCTCGGGGCCCTTAGAACCTGCACTAATGAGAGAAATGGCTGTTCCTCGGAAGTCTGAACAGAAGCAAGACTGTCCCTCGGGAGTCCAAAAGTAGCACACACCCTATTTTGACAAGAAAGATTCCTTTGGAAGATAACCGAGTCTACCAAGCTTGCACCAACATAAGTAAAGATTGTCTCCCAGAAGTCCGAGCAGAAACAAGGCTGTCCCTCAGAAGTTCGAACGGAAACAAGGCTGTCCCTCAGAAGTCCGAGCAGAAACAAGGCTCTCCTTCAGAAGTCTGAGCAGAAACAAGGTTGTCCCTCGGAAGTCCGAGTGGATGTGCACTTCTACTTCGGCAGCTAATGGAAGCAAAGGCTATCCCTTGGGAGTTCGAGTAAGAGTCCACTCTACTTTGAAAAGAAAGATCCTCGGAGCTCGTATAGATGAAATCAAGGGTTGTTCTTCGGACCCGCACTAATGAGAGAAAGAGTTGTCCCTCAGAAGGCTCTCCCTCAGAAGTCCGAGCAGAAACAAGGCTGTCTCTCGGGAGTTTGAATAGTAGCACACACCCTACTTTGGCAAGAAGATCCCTTTTGATAGGCCACCGAGTCTTGAGGGCTGTTCTTCGAAAGTCTGAGTGGGAGAACACACTCTACTTCAACAAGAAATATCCTTGAAGCTCACACTGATGGGAATGAGATTTCCTCTTCGAAAGTTTGAGTGAGAGCACACACTCTACTTCAACAAGAGAGATCCCCGAAGCTCGCACTGATGGAAATGAGGCTTGTTCCTTAGAAGTCCAAATGGAAGCAAGGGCTGTCCCTCGGACGTCTGGGTGGAAGCATACTCTTCTTTTTGGCAAACAAAATCCCTTCTGGCTGGTAACTGTAAGAAAGATCCCTCCTGGCTAGCAACCGAATCTATCAAGTTTGTACTAACTGAAGTAAAGATTGTTCTCTAGAAATTCGAGCGGAGACAAAGCTGTTCCTCGGAAATCCAAGTGGATGTACACTCATTTCTTCGGCAATCAATGGAAGCAAATGCTATCTCTCGAAGCTTGCACTGACGGAAGCGAGATCTATTCTTCGAAAGTCTGAGTGGGAACACACACACTCTACTTCAGCAAGAAAGATCTTCGAAGCTCGCATTGATGGAAGCAAGGGCTATTCTTCGAAAGTCCGAGTGGGAACACACACTCTGCTTCAACAAGAAAGACCCTCGAAACTTGTACTGGTCAAGAAAGTACCGCCTCGCTCTCCTCTTGAGGTGTGCAATGTCCCTCGGGCTCTCAGGTAGTGTTTCCTCTTTGAGATAGTCAATATAGACTTGTCTCCAGTCAGGGGTATCAATTTCAAAGCAACTCTCATCCTCCCAGATGTATGACTAACACTTGGGGCATTCTTTCTGTAGTTGATTTGAGGGCTTCTCCATCTCGGGCCAACAATAGCCTTGTCTTTGGATCCTTCTGTACAAACTAATATCCCCATCCCCGCAAGACTTTTCATGGATCTGTTGTAGTCGGAAGCTTGCTTCTTATTGGCCAACACACCGGGCTAGGAATCCGGTACCCCCTCGGAAGTAAAGTTCACCTTGAATAATTATGAATTGGGCAAGCTTGGCCATAGTCATTTTTCCAACTTTGCTTCTGAGTTGTTCGCGGACTTCTCCTCTCCAGTCCTCCGGAAGGTCTTTGTCTTCGGGTATTATTGAAGGTTCTGTTCTCTTCTTGATAACAATTGTCACCTCTTCCTCTAGAATGTCAACTCTTGCCCCTAATGTTGCGAGGGCATCTGAAAACTTGATGTCAGAGTGAGGCACATGCTCTATTTCGACCTTTTGAAATTTGTCAAGAAGCCTTTGGACTATTGTTCGATATGTGGCCAAGGCAGGCTCCTTCAAGACGAACTGTCCTGAAACTTGCTTCACTATCAGCTTTGAGTCCCCCTGAATCCGAATCTTCTTGATACTGTGCCTCTCAGCTGCTATCAAGCCTAAAATAAGAGCCTCATACTCGGCTTCATTATTTGAGCAATGAAAATCCAATTTATAAGACAAATATAACTTTTCCCCACTTTTGCTTGTAAGGACTATCCCGGTTCCTCCTTTCCCTCCGGCTATTGCTCCGTCAAAGCTCAATGTCCAAAAGCTTTCCTTAGAAGCCATAGCTACATGCACCTCCCCTCTTAATTCTTCATTCACTGGTTCATAGTCACCACTTGGAAATTGAGCAAGACATCAGCTAAGGCTTGGCTTTTGATCGCCTTGAGGGCTACACATGTGATCTCGAATTCACCCAGTGCTAACAACCATCTTGCCACCTTCCCGGTTAGAGCAAGCTTGCTGAGGAGGTATCGAATTGGATCACTTTTAGTAACAATCTGAATCTGATGTGCCAAGAAGTAATGTCTGAGCTTTTAGGTGGTGAATACCAGAGCTAAGCAATGTCTCTCTATCGGAGTATATCGGACTTCTGCTCCTCGAATCTTTCGGCTGATGTAATACACCGGGCGTTCTGCTCCATCTACATCCTGGACCAATAATGCCCCTATGGACTTGGTTAAAGTTAAGTACAACATTATAGGCACCCCGGGCTACGGGGCTATCATGGTCTGAAGTGAGGTCAAGGCCACCTTGATTCTCTCGAAGGCCTTTTGGTACTCCTGGTTCCACTCGAACTTGGCATCTCCTTTTAACAATGAGCCGAAAGGGGCAAAGATCTCTGCAAGTGTTGGGATAAACCTCCGAATATAAGACACCTTCCCGAGGAACTTCTCTAACTCTTTCTGAGAATACGGGGGAGGCATTGTTCTGATAGATTTGACCTTGTCTTTATCTGCCTCGATACCATGTCTGTGTACAAGAAACCCGAGGAACTTTCCAGCCGTCACCCCGAAAGCACATTTGAGAAGATTCATCCTCATTTTGAATTTTTGGCATCTCTTGAATACTTTCTCAAGGTCTCGGAGATGGTCCTCTTCTTTCTTGGATTTCACCACTAGATCATCAACACAATCTTCCACCTCGTGATGGATCATGTCATGAAAAATTGCAGTCATAGCCCTTTGGTAAGTTGCTCCGGCATTCTTGAGTCCGAAAGGCATGACTATATAAAAGAAGTTTCCGAGAGGTGTTCTAAAAGCAGTCTTTTTTGCGTCCTCTTCAGCCATCTTAATCTGATTGTATCCACTGAATCCATCCATGAATGAGAACATCTAGTGTCCCCAGGTGGCATCCACGAAGGTGTCGATGTGAGGAAGAGGGAATTCATCTTTCGGGCAAGATTTGTACAAATCTCGAAAGTCTACACATATTCTGATTTGACCATTCTTTTTCTTTACTGGCACTATGTTTGCCAACCACGTGGGGTACTGTATTAGCCGGATGAAACCAGCTTGTTGAAGTTTTTCAATCTTCTCCTTTATCTTCTCTTCGAGATCTGGATGATATTTTCGAGCAGCTTGCTTAATTGGCTTGGAGTTTGGGAACACATCAAGATGATGGAAGACTAGGTCAGGATCTAGTCCGGGCATTTCTTTATATGACCAAGAAAACACATCTGAGTACCGGCTTATCAATTTTAACAACTGTTCCCGCTTCTCTGGTCTAAGGCTCGAACTTATGAATATCGGTCTTGGAGCATCTTGTCCATCACTCAGATCTATTTCAATAAGCTGTTCAGGCTGAGGCTTCGGCCCATCGTGCATGCATTCTGGAGCCACTTCAGGCTTTATCACTATGTCATTGTCAGGAGGCTCTTCTTTTGACTCGAAGTTGGTGACTGAAGAAACTGACTCCCCGCACCTTCATAAATAGTACACCATCTTGCCCCATTCTCAGACTTTCATCACCTTCCGAGGAATAGGCGGACTTTCTGGTCTAGAGATCGCCCGTTTACTTGATTCTGTCCTTGGCTCTTTGTCATCTTTGATATCCTCCCAACGAGGAATTTTGACCCCCCGAGTCTTAGAGGTGGCGGGAGCTTCTTCGACAGCCAGTTCGGTGAAGTAGATGGCATCAGAATAATGAGCTTCATGGATCTCGAAAGGCCTTTCCGTAGCTTGAATTGTCACCGTCTTCTTTCCCCATTTAGCCTTAACACATTGATGATAACTCGATGGTAAAGCCCCATATCTATGCATCCAGGTCCTCCCTAGGATGATGTGGTAGTTTGCCTCGGAATCGATAATATGGAACTTGGTGGCCGAGTGAATCTCTCCGACGGCTAAATCAACTGTTATGCATCCGATAGTAACTCTTCTTTCTCCACCGAAGCCAGTGATGACTATCGGCTGCTTAACAATGCGTTCTTCAGAGATTCTGACATTTTCTAGAGTAGCGCGAGTCATAATGTTGATAGAGGCTCCACTATCTAAAAAGGCCCTTTTGAACTCAACCCCGTTAATAAAAACAGTCACATAAAGCGGGCAGTTGTGAGAAAAATGATACTTCCGATCAGCCTCAGAGAAAGTAATGGCACTAGATTGCTCTTTTTCCTTCCTCGGGATAGATCCCTCAGTCGACATGCATTCCTCATGGTGTGCCTCGGCTATATTAATGATAGACTTGGTGATTTCTGTTCTTGCCTCCCTAGAAAGTCCAAGCTGGTCGAAGAATTGCTTGAACTTTACACAGTCTTGCAAGGTTTTGGCATACTGATCCGGATCTTTTTCCACTCTTGGAGGCTCGTAGTTAACCATCTCCTCGGTCTCTTCAAAATAAGATGCCACATAAACATGGTGTCCTCCTCTTCTGTAGTACTCTTCTCCTCCTTATGGATCAAAGGGATCGTCGACATGAGTTGTGAAGGTTCTGCCCTCTGGATCGAGAGCACTTCCGTAGTAAATTTGCTCACCCTCTGGCTCAAGGATGTCGTCCAGATAATAATCATCGTCATCGAGATTGGCAATAGCCTCAATCATCGGGCCTTCATAAGCTATCATAGCAACATTCTTGCCCTTGTCTCGGTGCTGAGGATATGGTTGTTCTCGGATATCTTGAGTCCCTTGCTTTTTTGAACATCAATTCGTTTGCCTCGACTTTATCTCTGAAGATTTTTCTGAGAATCCAACACTTCTCTGTCAGATGTTTCAATGTACGATGGTAGGCACAAAATTCAAGGCTCTCACGGTCCTTTTTTGATGGCATTTCTTCAACATAAGGCAATTTTAGCTCTCCGTCAGCCACCCATTCCTTAACTAGAGCTTTTACTTCCTCGATTTCACATGGATAAGAGACATTTCCCTTTTCACCATTATATTGCTTTTCTCTTCTAGCCTCTATGACCTCCTCCTTGTGACTTTCGGGTATCTGGGGCAGAGGCAGCAGCAACAATATGTCCACGAGACGATTTGAAGCTAGTCTTGTAACTGGCCTTAAATCCGAACTCTTAAGCTTGAGGAATGCTAATGTTCCGAGCTGCTTCTATTAATGCCGAGAAGGTGGGTAACTTGTGATTAACTAGAAACATTTTGTACCTGCTCAATGCCCCTTCTAGACAAATTTGAACCAGATAACTCTCCTCCACTGCTTCATGGCAATCTACGGCCTTGTCCTGAAACCTTTTGACGTAGTCAAGGATGTCTTCACTTTCCTGCTGCTTTTCTTTACACAACGTAAGTGTGGTCACCTTCTCCGCCACTTGAAAGAACTTAGAGTGGAATTTGTTAACCATTTCTTCCCAACTTCGGACAGAGTTTGGCGCCAAATTAACATACCAACTATATGCTCAGTCAGTGAGGGACTTAGAGAATTCTCTCAGCCGGAGGATGTGGTTTGAACCATGAATACCCAGAGTCTCGATGAATCGCACAACATGTTCTCAAGCATTTCCTTGTTTGTCGTTGAACTTGATGAACTTCGGCACTGTATACCCCTCAGGGTATGGATAGCTCAGCATCTCAATGGGGTAAGACGGCTTGACGTCTGGATCAGGCAAAGAGGGTAAGGTCCTCTTGCCCCGTTCGAGATCGAACATGGCCTGCGCATCGGCGAGAGTGAGAATGTTGAGGGAGAGAGTTTGATGGTGGTATTCCCGGAACTTGGCTTATGGACCCGAAAACTGAGCTAGGGGCGACTTGGCCATTCTGGTGCTGCGAATTCATCATTGGTGAGGACATTTGACGATACTGGCCATCAGCGCCTATAGCCAAGCCAGTTGGTGATAGGATATTGAATTGAGGCCCGTAAAGTCCACCGCATGGCGCCGCTATACCGGGTTGTGCTTGCAAATTTGTTGTTCGCACCAAAGGAGGCCAGCCTGGTACTTGAGTAACATTTACTGGTGGCGTAACAAGATTAGGTACGGGCAAAGCTCCCTTTTGCGCCATCATGCCCCTTATATTTTCCTGGACACCGACAGTTGCCGGAGCGCCATTCATTACACCAGAACCTCCCCTAGTCACCATTGGATCTTGACTTGGCACGCCGGGAGCTCGGGCATGGGCAAACTGCTGTCGCCTACTGCGGTTTGAGCATGTATTACTGTGGTTGTGTTGCCATGAACCATAGGCTGATTGGGGCCTACTTCTCCTTGGATTTGATTTTGCGCTCCGGCGGGAATAACTCCACCACCAGTTTGATTTCCGTTTGGCGCTGGTGCAAAGTTAGAACTCATCACCAACATGGTGTGAGTGAGATTCTGAAGAGTGGTAAGAATCTCCTGCTCAGTATTTTGAAGTCCTTGAATGGCTTCAAGCAAAAATGGTTGATCTAGAGCCATGGTCTTGTCATCACCACCATTAGAGGATCCTTGTTGGTGAACTTCATCTTCTCCCGCCATCCTTGTTGAAGTTGTGTGGATTCCAGATCTCGTTGAGACCATTAACCAATCCGCCTCCCCAGCGGAGTCGCCAAAATGTATGAGGGGGTTTAAGAAAGTAGTTAGAAAATTCGCATATCTTCGAAGATCTTCTAAGATCCTTGGAGATTCTTGAAGAACAACTTCGAATTCTCTAAAAGATGATGAGAGGCTTAGATTCTTCAATAGTCTCAACTCAAGAACACAAGAGTAAAGGAGATGATGGAGATAAGAGATTAGGTGAAGAAGAAGGCAAAATGGCTAGAGAGAGAATAATGGCAAGGCTCTCCCACAGATCTGCCACTTTCACTCTCAAGGTTGATAATGGAGAGGGGAAATTAGTTCTTTCCCAAGAGTTAAAAAATCTCCAAAATCCATCCTTTGTAAAGCTATGGGTGGGTGCTATTTATAGGCACCTCATGATGTAGGATGGAGCCCATGTGCAAAGCACATGGGAAATATTCTCTCTAACCACCTTGTCCGAGGAGGTGACCTCTCCGAGGATGAGAAAAACCCCGAAGAGGAGATCAACCCCTCGGCGAACCCTTCTTCTTAGCCACACCTAACCAATGATCCCCAATCATCCCAAAGGGTCAGGGGTAGTCCCAGAGGACGTCCTGCCGCAAATATTGCCGAGTCTCAGGGACCCCCTAGATCATGCCACCTCGACCCGGGTATAGGCTATTTTAACCGAAGAGTGAATTTATCTCCACTCACCGTCCTCAGGATCGGGTCCTTTGTTCGGACTCCATTACGCCCATGGTTCTGGTACGTAGATCCCGGAAAGCTCCGAGCCCGCAAGTGTTCTGGGACTCATTAATGGAGCGACTTCTAGATTGCGTCTGAATCCGTTCGAAGCCAAGTGTTTCGGACCTCTAGGTTCGTGGATCCGAACCCTTTCGAGTCCGAGTGCCTCGGATCTCTAGACTTGCTTAATACCCTTTCGAGTCCGAGCCCGAGTAAGTCTCTAGGTTCGTGGATCCGAACCCTTTCAAGTCCGAGTGCCTTGGATCTCTAGGCTTGCTTAATAATACCCTTTCGAGTCCGGGCCCGAGTAAGTCTCTAGGTTCGTGGATCTGAACCCTTTCGAGGCTTAGAGCCATTTAGCCCATTTGATGGTGATAAATTCGGGCCCACCAATCTTGGACTATTGGGCCTAATTAATTTAATGGGCTCAAATTAGCTCCTCTTACAGATGGTTTTGCAATGATAATCAGATTTTATTTTTATTTTTTCATGGATACATTGTGGAGACCGTGGTTTGAAAAGGGGAAATTTTATTTATTATAAAACTCGAATATTTGACCTCCTACCAAGATGTAAGGCCTTAGGCCAATCTTAACCCATCGCCACCCACACGGGGTTAAAAAGAGAAGTAAAGTGAAAATGTAAATCGTAAGTGGGATTCTCTTTATATATTCAAAAAATATTAATAATAATGTTAGCAAGTAAAATTGTATGTCAACAAATGTTTGTGTACTAGTAATCACATTTGCATATATAATCACTAAAAATTATATATTAAAAATAATTATATAGATTAAGATACGAAAAAATCATTATAAAAATTTAGAAAAATAAAAGTCTAATGTTATTTTATAAATATATACAGTGTATGTATATAATTGTAGTATAAAGATGACAAATAATTGAAGTCTCTCATTTATGACTTTTTTTTGTCTTTGTATTTAATAAGCCTATACCTAGGCTTGTAGACTTTGTCAAAAAGTTGTAAAGTTTTGTCAAAAATTGTAAAAATTAGACGTAAGGTAGATATGCCATAACTTTTGATTTTTGTTTGTATATGCAATATGTATTCTATAAATTAGCATTTAAGCCAATGCATAAGGCAATGTAAATTCTCTCCATATTCTCTCCATCTTTGAGCTTCCTTTTTTGTCTCTAATTTCTCTACCTTAATCCCATAACTCTACCATAATTCCATAATAAAAATAGTAAAAAGCTCATTTCCTTTTTAGTTTTGTAATTGGTATCAGAGCTTGGTGAAGAGCTTTTGAAAGCAAGATCAAGCTATGTAAATATTTCTATCTATGTATAAATTTTGAATATATATATATATATATAAAAGTTTGTATGGTGTGTTTTATGTTATAAAAAAAAAAAAAAATTCGTCCTAATTTTTTGTGTATCTTTTGTATTTTATATCTTCATAATTATTTGTTTCATTTATAGTTGTTGTAAAACCTACATGCTTAGTGTATGTCAAAACCCATATACTCATTAAGATCTTTTGACTATTGGCCATAATTAAGTCTTTAAGATCATAAAAGAGAGGTTTTAGGCACCAGATAATACACTAGGAGGGTCTTAGGTACCAACAACAATCTAAAATGGCAATTAATTCTGACGATATAATATGTTTTGGAAATACAAAAAATAATGTTAATAATAAATATGATCATAGTTTGCATATTACTAAGGAGTCTACAAATATAAATAGTGTGTGTTCTAGTTTAAATAATATTACTGATATTATGTGTCCTTGGTTTTCCAAATTAGATAAAAATCAAAAAATAAATCAAAATTATCTAGAAACTAAAGTTGAGTCTATAGAATCTAAAATAGACGATTTGGGTTCTATAATACATATTGACTTAAATAAAGAAGCAAAAAATCAAATAAGCAATTTGGTGACAAAATTATAAACTATATCCTTCATAAACAATGATGGAATGAATATTCCAGGAGATAGTGACATCCCTAGGCTATTTTATGGTACAGAAGATATTATGGTACTTCAAACCAATACCTATAATAGAACTGAATATGAAAATATTGTTGAAATATTGGATTATTGCAGAAAATTATATAAAGACCCAGACTTAGGTATTGATGAAAGAAATATGCTACTAGATCAGATAAGAGAAACTTATCTAGAAAATGAAGCCCTTTTACAACACTTTAATTATGATATTAATATGTCAACTAATGATGATGACAGACAATCATCCTCATCTGAAGAATCAATAGATCAAGATATTTCATCAGAAATAAATAAAGGGAAAAGAAAGGCAGAAGAGCCAATTGATCCCGAATTATTTGGCACATGGGGAGAGGGAGAAAACTTTGGCTTTATTCAAACAAATGAAGTTAAAAATGATACTAACATTGGAAGTACCTCCAATCCTACACCTGAGCCAGTGATATCTAGAAAAGATAATAATCATAAGTATCCAATAGCTCAAAATGGTACTTATTTAGACTTGTCTTATGTTCCATTTAAGGATCAACCACAAGCAATAGATGATTGGGCACAATCCTTGTCCATCATTATTATCAACTATAAAAATAGTTGGTCAAAGGAAAAATTCTTTGATTATATTGCAACAACTCTCCAGGGCAATGTGTTGCAATTGTTAAGATAGTGGGAAAAATCTGAAATTGGAAAAAGTCAAAAAACGGCTTTGTTAACAAATTTTCTCACACTTGACACAATTTTAGCTGAATTTGCAAAAATCATAAAAGAAAATTTATGTGATTTTGCAGGAGATACTAATTTGCAAGCATATGCAAATTATATTTTGACTGAATTAGAATTATGTAATATTTATCTTTTTGAAGACTATGTTCAAACTTTTAAAAAAAATTATTATCTTATTGATCCACTAGCAAATCAACCCTGGTTAGATCAATTTTTTCATAAACTCCCTAATCCATGGGATGAATTATGTATTAAAACATATCCTGATTTTCTCAAAAAAATGGGGAAGCAAGAATATGATAACCTTGGTTTTCGCATTAATTATGTTCTAAGACTGATAGCAGATCGGTGTCTAGAAGCAAAGGCAAAAAAATAAATAAAAAATAAAATTTCTAACTCACCGTATGGTCAAAAATGTTGTGATAAAATTTTAAAAGAAAATTAAAAAATTGGTTGTAATACATTTCTTAAAAAAAAAAAATTTCCAAAAAGCGTAGAAAATATAAATGGAAACCTTGGAAAAAAGAATAAAACTTTTTCAAAAAAGAAAAAGTATATTCGAAAAAAGAAACCAACAAGTGTTTCAAAAAAGAAAACTTGTAAATGTTACATTTGTAACGAAAAAGGTCATTATGCACCTGAATGCTCAAAAAGGGGAAAAAGTGCAAAGAAAATGATCAAAGTCCTTGAAGAACAAGATTTTAAATAATATATGGAGAAGAAATTTCTGATAAAAAAGAAATCTTATATGAAATTTCTAGTGATGAAGAAAGTTCAGATGAAGAACTAATCTTCATGATGACTAATAATAGTCAAGAAATATCTCAAGAAGTAGATAATATATCTCAAGAAGAATTACAGGTAATTTGACTTGGAGATGTAATCGGAGAAGAAAAAACTTTTACCGACGAAGAATTAGCAAAATTTAAAAAAATACAAGAAGTTGCTGTTCCAGAAATTTACAAACTTTCAAAATTTAACTTTTTTTCAGCAAGAGTGTTTGAACAATACAGTGGTAACACTCAAGCAAAATGGTCAGAAGAAGAAAATGTTGATATTCCTTTTTTTGATAAGAAAAATGTTGAAAGATGGAAAAAGAAATATCCTGAAATTCAATATATTCATATTGGATTAATTCAAGTAACCATAACAGCCTTATTTCGCTAAGGGATAGATACTCTTATTTTGGCAGTAATTTTTGACAAAAGATTTTCCGACCCAATGAAAGCAATCATTGGAGGAATTCAGTCTAATTTGGCTAATGGAGTAGTTTGGTTTAATATTAGACCAAATTTCTTTATTTCCATAAATGATCCTAATCTTGAAGATACAGTCAGAATAAGGATTAAAACACAAGGATTAGGAATGAAATCAAATTCCCATGATTTGGCTATTCGTTGGAAAACAATTCATGAATTAACCAAATTTCCTGAAACAAAAACAAGATCAAACGATAATAAAATCGTTGAGATCTTTGAACCAAGACCATTTGACACAGTAATACAACCTCGTCTAATGAATTTGAGCGATTTAGAAGTCCCTCGACAATGGTTAATCCAAGACCTAGTAGGACAAGGAGAATCTTCTAAAACAAAAAAACCTGCATAATTACAAATGCAGGCATCAGGAAAAAATTTATACATTGAAAATACAGTTCTAAAAATTAAAAGATCAACTTCTGTATTTGAAAAAGATTTTCCTAACAAATCATTTTCAAAGTTAAGCATTGGAAAATTAAGTAATAATTCTAATTAAGAATCTATTACTTCAAACAATGTTCAGATTCCTATTTTTCTAGGAACAAGAAAACTTGAACATATTAAGTCCGCATATATGTATCATTTTCAAACAAAAAATGATAATATTATTCTTTCTCCTAGCCAAGGAAAAAGAAGATATACATATGTATTGGGAACATTTAATTTTGCAGGTTATAAACCCTATAGCCTCAGTGTTCTCATAGACACAGGAGCTACAGTTAGCTCATATAAATGGAATGCCATACCAAAGGAAAAATGGACATTAATGAAACATCCAATTTTGGTTACTGGAATTGATGGCAACCATACTTCCATACAATTCAATGCTAAAAATATAGCTATTTGGTTAAATGATAGCAAATTCATTATACCAAAAATTTTATGTTTTCTGTATATGCATGGAGATTTCCTTCTTGGAAATAATTTTATATATAAATATCTTCAAATGCAAATATAGGAAAAAGCTATTTCATTAAGTATAAACAATGTCTTAATTCATATTCCCTTGTTAGAACAACATAAATACATTTGTGATAAAGAGTTTGTGCCCGTGTCGCGTGGTGATTTAACTCTCATCATCAAAACTATTGATGAATCACATTGGATTTATAAAATCTTAGAAGAAAATCTTAGTGAACATCCATTAAAACTATGGCAACGTAATCCACGTTATTGTAGTTTAAAATTGAAAGACCCTAATGTTATCATTAGAGTAAGACCAATGATCTATACTAGATAAGATATAGATGAATTTGATATTCAACTCCAGGAACTTTTAGACAAGAAGTTAATTGAAGAAACTAAAAGCCCTCACTCTAGTCTAGCTTTTATGGTAAGAAACCATGCTGAAATTAAAAGAGGAAAACCCGAATGATAGTTAACTATAAACGGCTAAATGAAAATTTACAATTTGATGGATATTTTATTCCACGAAAAGATGTTTTGATTAACTTAACCAAATGATCAAAAATCTTTAGCAAATTTGATTGTAAAAGTGGATTTTGGCAAATTCAATTGACTGAAGAGTCAAAAAAATTGACAGCCTTCAGTACACCTAGAGGACATTACCACTGGAATGTTATGCCTTTTGGGTTAAATATTGCACCACAGGTATTTCAACGGTGGATGGATACAATTTTTAAGGATCTTAAAGATTGTTGTGTAGTTTATATTGATGATATACTTATCTTCTCTAAAACCAAGGAGAAACATAAGAAACATTTAAAATTACTTTGTGAAAAATTCCAAAAAATAGAATTATTTTGTCTCCAAAAAATATTGAACTAGAAAAAGAATCAATTGAATTTTGGGGAATAATTTTAGATCAGAATGGTTTAAAATTACAAGAACATATTTTTTCCAAAGTACGAGATTTCTTGATACTCTTGAAAATATAACACAATTACAGAGTGTAGACGTCCCCGAACGTCCCGGGAGGGAAATCTCCCCCGGAGGGAAATCCCCCCCCCCGGTTGTGTTCATATGGGCTTACTACAGTTCGGACTCAAAAGTCAAGGTCCTGTATCTAATCTCGCAAAGTGCAATGCAAGACTGAGGAATCATCAAAGAGTCTAAATCTGGCAAATCGTTTTTTAAAATAGATTTTTTTGAAAGAAGTGCCAAACATAGACTGCTTTGCCAGATACAGAGTCGCCACCTAAATATTTTATTTTGGAGAATTTAGGAAACCCTGACTCGTTTGCCTAAGGCCACGTGTCTGTCATCACCAAAGTTGCCTCGGCTCGAGAACTTGGGTACGATTGGGGAAGGTCACTTCGTGAGCACCCCCGCTCGCCCGATCAAAGATCGGCCTCTACTAACCATGATATCTAGTTTTGAAAACATTATGCGTTCTTATTCCGGTTATTAGCCTAGATTTACTATGTGATGCGCACAGCATACAAGTATAGACTGGATCGCCTGAATTGGAACAAAACATCTCATGTTTGTTTATTTGAAAATGGTTTGATGGTGCTACTCGTAAGTAGGCTAAGACATGAATTTGCCACCCTCGGGTGGGCTTAGAAAAAATGATTTTGCCACTCTCAAATGGGCTTAAAATTCACAATTGATGAATTGTTCCAATCCAAATAACCCAACATTCACCCACAGGTATTCAGGCAGTTATATCACATAAGCAGTTAGCCTCATGGCAAGCACGCTATCATGGCAGTCACTCACACGCATGCAAGGATGCTAAAGCATACGTACTTACTGAGTACTCCAAGCCAAAACAGAAGCTATGTTAGAAATCCATGCATGATCCTAACTATACAGAAATGCCTAATCAACACATGCAAAAATGCAACTACAATAGGCTCGGCTATTCTAAACATGGCATATGATGATGCTACAGCTAACACGTATTCAATTTGGAATTGAAATACAATGCAGTTAGTGTGATGCGTCGAGCCCGGTGCATGCAATACAGATGAATGATACAAACATGCAAGTATAAGTATGTTAATTGAAACATGTCCTAATCTAACCATCATAAGCGGGTAAATAAAAGGGAGAAAGACGTGGGGTTGGAAGACATACATCACACACACGCACACTTATTACAATTGTGCCCTCGCTCGGAGGGGTCGAATAAATAATATACAGTCCGAAAATAATACAGTCCGAATGAATAACGAATTATAATTAATTATTACACAACCACTAACTAATTAACAAATTAGCTAAGTAAGCAAATAAATTAAATGAATGTGACTGCCTCGGCTCTGTTTTGGATGATAATGGATGCATGCATGCTCGATGCGCTTTGTCGGTAAATTCCATCGCGATGTCTCGTCTCGCCTTTGTTTGCAGCTGATTTTAGAAACTTACACAAAGCTCCAGAAGGCTGAAACTCCACCTTGGGAAAGCCACCGACCAGGTATTGGCTTGGAAAACCCTTGCCGACCACCCCTTATGGTGGAAACCAAAAAAAGTGGTCGGCCTACCAGGAAACCTGGTCGGCCGACCACTTTCTGCCCCTAGACTCTGGTTTTTCTGCAACAATGGCAAGAAGGAGAGAAAGCGAGGTATTTTCAACATAGGTGTGCATGACCACTCCTCCCCGTCCTTGCACAAGCTCTAGGGAGTGTAGCCCTCGGTTCTCAGGCCATCAACCACGCATCTCAATGCATGATGGCCGAGGAGTCGAATTGCACGTTTTAATGTGACATGAATGCACAAATACACACTTAAGGCCTAAACTCCATCATGGGAAATCTGAAATGTTGGCGACCGAGAATCGAGGCACGTTTCGTCACTTGGAGTACGAAACGTCCCTCGTTTCCCGTGCTTGGACTAAACCCTACTCCAAGCACAATGCAACAAGCAATGCATGGCACGTGCAAATGCGACTAGTATGCAATCCAAAGTGTAATGCAACCAAGTGATGCAAGCATGCAAGGGATAAAATGCAAACATGCACCTAGCATATACAATGCTAACACTACATGGCATGCGCAATGCTCGTGAACTAAGGCATACTCAATGTGACTATCAACCTAGCATACACAATGCGAGGAATGACATATCATGGCATGCACAATGCTCCTAACAACCTAGCATACGCAATGCAAAGGCTAAACATGCAATAACATGAACTACATGGCATGCTCGATGCAAGATGGACTTATACCAATGTGAGTGGACCTCAGCCACACTCACATCAGTGGTCATGTGATGAAAATGAGAGAATCGAAATGCATGCACACATGCACGAATGCCAAGGACCGAATCTAAGGCATGAAATACCACTCTACCAAAGCATAGCAAGAGATGAAAGATGGCATACAAACATGCAATTTACAACTCTGAAATATGATGCTCAATGGTTCCGAATCATACAAACATGGCACACAATGCAACCTAGGGGGCCCGGGTACCGAAACTAATGAAGGGCGTTACACTAGAGGTACCCAAAGCAATGCACCAAAGGAAAAACCAACCCCAAAAAGACCCTAGGCAGGTCTGAAACAGTGGAAAATTGGCATAAAATGATGGCTCAACAAGCATGAAAATGAAGCTCATTCAATGGTCGGTAAACAAGGCATTCAAGCCCGACTCTCAAGCACACTTAAAGAGATGAAAACATGGCAATATGGTATTCATATAGGCTCTGAAATGTGATGTAAAATGGCCTCAAAACATGAACACACCTCAGCACATGCATGCAACGGACCTCAAATCTCAAAGTTAAGCATGGGTATTGAACTACAAGCATGCAAAACAAACATCATTCAATTATGAGACCCAAAAACGGAGCTAGGGAAGTTCAAAATAAGCACAATATCAGTTTATGACATGGCCAAAAAGTGCTAAAATCAAGGGCCCACAAAGCATGCAAAGAAAGCTAGCGAACCATGAGTTGTTCTACAACTATATGAAGCATATGAAAGCTCATTAAACCGGCCAAAAACAGATGTATGCCATGCCAAAATATGCCCAAATAACTACTGAAACTCAGTCAATGCATGCAAAAATTATGAGCTCCTTTGGAAGGCCATGCAAGGGGTTACTCTACACCTATATGATAGACACATAAAAGGTCAAAACCACCTCTGGAAATGAGTTATGACAACCTTAAAACTCACCAAATAGGCCCTAAAATTGGTTTAGGAATCATGCAATGAAAGGTCCCTTTGAAAGGCCTTGAATAGAATTGCTCTACACATGCATCATAGACATAAAATATGGCAAAAAGGGCTCCGGACAGAGCTAATGCAGACCATAAAACTCACAAAATAAGTCCTGGAATGTAACTTCACAACATGCAAAATGGAGCTCCTTTGGAAGGCCAACAAAGCTAGTAAAGAGAATGAGGGGTGAGAGGGTCACCCCTCTATGATTTTGGAGCTCAAAGACATATCAAAGCCACTGAAGATTCACTAGATTTCAGTGGCTAAGAGGCCAAAACAAGGCCAATGCAAATGCTCAAATGCATGGCTCAAAGCATGAGGAAATGAAGCATGCAAGGAAGAAGATGACTCCAAACAGAAAAGTGACCTCAATCAAACTTAAAGAGGAGGTCAAAACAAGACTTTCTTCAATTCATAGAAAATCTCGAAAATGCTTGCAAATGGAGCTAAAGTATAGAGCAAAATAGTGCAAAAAGAGGGTAAATGAAGACTTACCCTTGTAGCACAGCAATGCAGCAACTTCTGGACCAAGAATGTGAGCTCTCAACCTCTGCAAATGACCTCCAAGGTGTTGGAATGGATGGTGGAGGTGGTAGGCTATGAGGTGTAGTGCAAATGGTGTAATAATATTAGGGTTTGGAGGCTTGAAGTATAAAGATAGAGGGAGTTGTATGTATGCTCCAGCCAAAACTTTTTAACCCTTGCAAAAGGAGGGGAAGTGTTGGTTTTATAGAGGAAGAAGGCCAAGGCTTCTTGGAGAAGCCTTAAGAGAGGGTCAAAGCTTCTCAAAGAAGCTTAACCAAAGGGGTCAAGCTTCTTGAGGAAGCTTGACCAAAGCTTCCTCAAGAAGCTTGACAAGAGAGTCAAGCTTCTCTAAGAAGCTAAGAAAAAGGGCCAAAACCAACTTAAAAAGACCAAAAAGAGGGTCAAAACCCCGGAGGAAGGGTTAAGTGCTTCACAGCTGGCACAGTTGTGTTGCACTCAAAAAGAGCAAAAAGTAGAAAGCTGGCCGACCAGCTTAGGTGGTCGGCCGGCCACTCCCTCTGGCCAGCCGACCAGGGGTCAAAAGGTTCAAGGAGAAATGCTGGCCAGCCACCCCAGAAAGGTGGCCTCCTAGATGAGTGCAACACAGCTGTATAGTGGAAAACCAGAAAATGCAACCAGAAAATGTGACCCAAGAGAGAGAAAAACTAGCTTTTTAGCAAGGTTCAAAAGGGTTAAGAAGAATTACTGGTCGGCCTACCCATATTGGTGGCCTCCCAGATGAGCACCGCACAATAGTGGTATGAAAAGCCAGAAATTGTGGCTCAAAAGTGAGAAAAACCAGTTTTTTGTCAGAAAAACCGGCTTTAGGAGAGAGAAAAAGAGAAAACTGGTTTCCAAGGAAAAAAGGTGGCCTCCCACCATACTACCACCTCCCTAACAATGAAAATAGGGTTCCTACCAAAGGTGGACCAAGACGGATGCAAAACGAGGGTTCAAGGGCCAAAACGCGCAGTCCGAGGCCCCGAAAACAGGCTGTTAGGCACCGAAAGTGGCGTATGACCACGAAGGTGGTCTCCCGGGCAACAGTGTTCCTCTAAATGAAGGAAACAAGGTGTGTGCCAAAAATCGAAGCAAACGGAGGTAGTTAAGCGGTCCCGAACTGAGGCAGACGGCCGACGGCTCGGAAAATCGAAAACTAGGCTCCAAACAGGAAAAATGGCTTACGACCACGAAACGTAGCCTACGGCCACTGAGAGATGGTCTACGAGACCTCTCCCTCCCTTCGGGAAGAGAAAATAGAGAAAACAGGACCTGGTTTGCAAACCGAGGCAAAGCACAAAAGAGTCCCGAAGTCCGGAGCCGAGGCTCGCAGCTGAGACTCCGCAACCTCAGAACGAGCACAATATGCAACATCACCGAGCGCTCAGTTGGTGACGTCTGAGTCTTAAGGTCGGTCAAAAATGGGGTGTCTACACAGAGTTTATTAGGCATTTTAAATTGTGGACAAAATTTTATCAAAAATATTTCAAAAATAGAAATTCCTTGGTTAACCAAATTAAGGAAAAATGTTATTTTTGAATGGACAGCAGAAGATATTGCTTTAATCAAACAAATTAAAGAAAATGTTAAAACTTTATCAAATGTTTATCTTCTTAAAACAGGTGATAAATTAATTTTAGAAACAGATGCCTCAGAAGCATGCTGGGGATGTGTTCTTAAAGCAATACCAAGTAATTTATGGTATGATAAAGAGATACCTTTATCAGAAAATGGGATTAGACCAAGAAAAAATCTAATACCCATAAAATTACAAAAAGAAGAGTTAATTTGTGGATATAATTTTGGAACATTTAAACCAAATGAACAGAAATATATTATTTTTAAAAAAGAATTACTTGCAATAAAATTGGCAATAAAGAGTTTTCATATTTATTTAGCCCCAGAAAATTTTATTATACGCACTGATAATAAGGCAGTAAGAGATTTCTTGATCAATAAAAAATCTATTGAACAAGGAAGAAGATTAGCCTGGTATAATAAAATTTCTGAATATACTTTTGAAGTAGAACATCTTAAAGGTACTAACAATTTTCTTGTAGATTTTCTTAGCAGAAATTGTTTCAGAAAATTAAATTGCTAAACAAGTAAATTTAATTTTTGCAAAAGACCTCTAGACCAAGAGGAAACAATGGATAAGGGTAAACAATCCGCTCAAGGAGATTGGGTGACAATTGCTAAAAAAGTAATCCCCAGAGAAGAAAAAGTTTATGTTGTGTTTGCAGGAAGACAACCTGGAATTTACACAGACTGGAATGAAGCCAATCTGCAAGTTTGTGGATATTCAGGAGCGAGTTATAAAGCATATGATAGCATGACTAAAGCTAAAAAAGCTTTTTACAATCCACCGGCTATGCCTGTTTATCAAAAGAATTTTTGTCAAATGAGAACTAACCCAGTTCCAACTAATATTCAGACATCTAGACCAGATGAATCTAAAATAAAAGATTTTTTCAATCTTGGTATATCTAGAGAAATTTATACAGAACTCAATGGAGTTTGGAAAACTCACATTGTAGACAACAAAGTGAAATTTCGAAAACACATGGGAGTTCTGGCCAACAAATTAGCTAAGCAAACAGCTAAATTAAAAGATTTGCAAAATCTTTGTTTCAATATTCTTAAACAAATGAATTGGAATGAAGATTTTAATTTTGAAAAAATAAAAAAATTTCTTCAACTATCAGACCTCATATCAAATGAGTTTTTTGATCCAGTTTTTGAACAAATAAAAAGAATTTGTCTTTTTGAAAAAACAAGAACTTTGTTTCCAAAAGAAATTTTTATGTTAATCAAAAATCGAGTTGAAGATCATCATGATAAGATTAGAAAAATCTTAGAACGATCTTATGATAAATTAAATTTGAAAGATAGAATTCCCAAAATAACCATCATAGCAAACCATGACATGTGGTTCCAACGAAGAAACACATATAAAAACAAAATCTAAAATTCTATTAAGACTAATAAACATGTGAGCAAGTTTAGACATCACAGTCGTTGCCTCTATTATGTAACTCTATGTATTAAGTTTTTGTTATTGGTAATTCTGTTTGACAAAACTCCTTTTAGTTGTAATTTTATTCAACCTTTTATTTCGGTGAGGTTATGAGTATTTAGATGCGAATCCAACCCGAATTGTGCCTTACAGAGAAGTTTGTGATTTTATTCCCTTCATGTTTGCCACTTTGCTGGTTATAGCGAGTCCGGGGCAGCACCCAGGCGGGGTCGAGGGGCAGTGCCTCCGAAGCAAAAAGCAAAATTACAGTCGAAGTTCTTTTTCCGCTTGAGCGGCCATTCATGTGCTCGAACGGAGATCCCAACCTTTCAAAAGTTTCACTCGCCTGCAAAAGTACTAAGAATTGTTTTTTTGGGCTCAAGTGGCCATTTTTGTGCTCGAGCGTAGAACTTGTTTAGTCACATGCATTTTAGTCACTTCGCTCGAGCGGAGATCGCGGATCTATTTGTTATAAAAGCTGCAGTTCAGTCAAGTTTTAGGATACGACTTCCAGATCTTCTTTTTGGGTATTAGGATTTTTATCTAGAGTTTCTTTGCTTATTTCTTTGATATCTGTGAGAGTTTATATCATGAATTAAGTGAATTATATCAAAGAGTTTGTTTGTTTTGTTTTAATCACAAAAGAGAGATTTGTTATTCGGTGGATTCCGTGAAATTTAGGCCTAAAACCTTGGTGGATTTTGGAGTGGCTCATCGTTGTAGATTCGACATCGGCGTTGTGGATTCAACATTGGGCAAAACAATTCCGAGATGAAGACGGGGCTGGAAGAGGCGCATAAGGATCGGTTCGATTCGAGCGTGGATTTGCTAGGTAATTGAGAGTACACTTGTGTAATTCTTTTGTATTTTCTTAGTGGATTGTTTTGTGACTTTTACCCATAGTTTTTTTTTTTTTTTATCACAATTAGAGGCGCTCCAATTGTGATTTTTTTACGTAAAATCGTTGTGTCGATTTCTCTTTAATTGTTTGATTGAGATTGTTATTTATTGATTAAAATTGATACATAATCACAAATCAATATCTCTAAGATTTTTAGATATTTCAATATGGTTTATTATTTTTCTCTGTACAGTAAAGCTGAATGATTTTTTTTTTTTTTTCATTTACTAGTAAGGCCTCGTTTGGGAACAGGCTAATTTAGTAACTTTTTGGCTATTTGGCTAAAAAGGTAGATAAAAAAAATTTGTATGTTTGGGATGACGTTTTGGCTAATTACGAAAAGATGTGCAAAAAGTAGAGAGAAAAGAGAATCTTTGACTTTTTGGTATGAATTGTTGGCTTTTTGGCTAATTTAGTAACTTTTTGGCTAATTGGCTAAAATAGCCTCTTGCCAAACGAGGCCTAAATCTTATATCCATGACTTATGAATCATTTAGTTTCATAAATATTCTTATGAATACATATTAGAATGAACCCATATTAGTAAAAGTTTAATAAAATAATAGTACACATTAAAATGATGTCTCACTGTCCCATTTTAAGAATGACACATTTTGTAAAAGTTTGATAAAATAATAGTGCACAAATTAAACATACCGACATTTAGAATCTCTAAGAAATATAGTAGTAGTACCTCATGGAGTTTCTTCTCAAATTTAATGAGACTTAATAGTATACAACAGAATTCATAAGACTTTCTCGTATAATTATTTTTTAAGACGAGACTTATGGGTGAATTTCCAATTTTTTTCAATCCCCACCAGAGAAAAAAAAAAAACCTCATATAAGATAATGCCTGCTCATGGATGGACGTCGCTTGCAAATGGCCTCCAAAGGCTTCAACTTGGGCATGGTGAGGCCAGAACTTACGGCCATATCCACCTCCTCTTCATTAATTGTCTTCCATTCAAATGACTGAATCAAAGCTCCTAGTGCCAACCCAACAATCCTTTTTGCCAAGTTAGTCCCAGGACAACCACGTCTCCCACTGCCAAAGGGGATCAACCTACACCCATCTCCAGCACTCTCTGATTCAAACCTCTCTGGCATGAACTTTGTCGGATTTTCCCATATCTTGGGGTCTCTATGAATTGCTAATGCATTTACCATCAACATCGTGCCGCATGGGACATCATAACCTCCCACTGTACAATCTTCAGATGCTTCATGTGGAAGTAGAAGTGGGACAGGTGAATATAATCTAAGTGCTTCATTTATTACATTTGATAGGTAATTTAGCTTGGGTAAGTCTTGTTCATCTATGAGGCGATCTTGTCCAACGTGAGCATCAATTTCTGTTTTAACTTTTGTCATTGCATCTGGATGGTTGAGGAGTAGTGACATCGTCCATTCCATAGTAGTAGATGAAGTTTCAGTCCCAGCAATTAGCAATACCTGTCCACACCATGCACCATGTAAAGTGTTCTATTTCATTTCTATAGCACCATTTTTGTGTCCCTATCAAAGCCCAAAAAGAAAACTGTGTAGACGAGGGTAGATTTCAAATTACTTAACAAAAAAAATATGATAACATTAGAAATTCAAAATCATAGTGTTACACATGCTTGGCATCAATCAATAGTGTTGAATCCTGTTATGTCATCCTATTGTGATCTATTATATATTGTATATGCACAAACACAACTATATATTTCACTTCATGAGGGCAGTCATACATAAAGGAAATTGATCATAAATAAATAAAAGAAAATAAAATTAGTGCTTACTCTCTGACTCAATGAACTGGTTGATGCACTAATTTCAACTACTACTGAATATTGATAAAAAATGAGTGTTGACATGTTTTATTATTTTTCTATGCTGGAATAATGTCACATGAGAGCTACCAACTCTCCAATTAGTGCAACTAGGTAGAGCAAATGCAATGGAATCCAATGTTTCTAATTTCAAGGCTAAAAACATAGAAGCATATTAAACTACTCTCTGTGTTGCAATAGAGTTGCATTGGTGCAACTACTACTGAATATTGATAAAAAATGAGTTTGACATGTTTTATTATTTTTCTATGTTGGAATAATGTCACATGAGAGCTACCAACTCTCCAATTAGTGCAACAAGGTAGAGCAAATGCAATGGAATCCAATGTTTCTAATTTCAAGGCTAAAAACATAGAAGCATATTAAACTACTCTCTGTTTCAAAAGTAGCATAAATATTAAAAATTTAATACCGTATTTTTGGGAAATATAATTCTGAAATCTGGAAAGTGGTTTCTGATTATCTAAAACTTATATATTATTCAAAGTAAAATCAATGTCATAGGGATCTTACCATTATAATCCCATATATAATCTCGTTGGTGTAGAACTCAGGTTCTGTATCTTGCAGAGACAGCAAATTGTGGATCAGTGCCTTCATTTTTGTTGATACACTGATTGTCCGATGTTCATCGACTAGTTTCTGCAAAAACTTGTCCATGTTCTCCGCGTTAGCTATCATTTTCTTCTGAGTCCCAAACAAATCCACACACTGCAAAACCGGAAAAAGATCTGCTGGATCTGCTTTCTTGACAAGTTCAAAATGTTCTCTCATCAGATTCTGAAAGATCTTGGCCTCCTCAATATCCTCCACACTTTCTCCATAGAACCTCTTCCCCATCATCATCATAGTCATAGCATTAAATGAGAGCTCATAAAACTTGGAGTTCAAGTCCACCTTACTATACCCACCACTACCACAATTCTTCATGAGTTGATTCATCAAAAACTTCACTTCCTCTCCTCGTATACTAGATGTCTTATCTAGGCGAGTAGTCGACAACATCTCCAAGGTCGTAATACGCCTGAGATTAGAGTATGCACGAGTCAGTGTACTTCAGATTAGAACTAAATGCAAAACCGAACCAAACATAGTTGGTTTTTGTTTTTAAGAACCAAGACCAACCAATCCTCTACTGAGACAATGGACAATGCATAATAGAGACAATGGACATGTAAACGTAGAATTGTTTCTGTAAAGAGTAATAATACACAAACATAAATTGAATCAAAATATTACATACATAATGATAGTGACAGAATTATAGACCTATTAAGTAATAACAAAACCCATTATGATATTTCTTAAAATCAAAACTCCTACTGACACCAATGATAAATGACTGAAAATTTTAGAAGAATAACATTTTCCTTTTGTGAAAATATGTCACATTTTTTTTCTTTTTCATTTTTTTTTTTTTTTTGATGGGCAAAGAAAAAATATACGTTGATTATAACCACAAACATTACAATCAGAGTAGAGAGGAGAGGAGAAACAGAGAAAGCAGTGGTTAGCATAGCAAGAAAGCAAAAACTAATTTAAAAAAAACAAAAATGCTTGTTATTTTCATATGATTTTCCCTTTTCAGGGACAGTAATAGTTTTTAAAAATTCAACCTTTTTTTGACATTTATTTCTGTCTAACTAATTTTAATTTTTCAAAAATAAAAAATAAAAAAAAATCAGAAAATAAGTTTGTGAAAACTCAACCAAACAGAAATGTTCTTCTTGAGATCCCTTTACCCTCATTCCAAACCACCAAACAGCCAAACTTACAAGATTACATGGGCTAATTAGCCCACCATAATCCCCACCATTTCAGAATTTAATGAAAATCTGACAAAATCTTTCACTTATAAAAGAATAAAATGCCTAACCAGTAAACGCCTTATCAAGAGAGAACAAATCCGTGTTCGAAACGCAATGTAAACCTCCGAACAACCCAACTGAGTTCTCAAGACTATACTGCACATTTCTATTGCCCCAAATTAAATTTAAAAACAAAACCAAACATTTTTCCTAAATTTTGAAAAGAATTTAGAAATAGAAAGAAAAAAAATAAGTGAAATATTATATTTCACTTAGTTTTACGCTCTTTCTTCCTTTTATTTTTTAAATCTGTTATCAAATTCTCAACCAAACACAGCATAAATTCTCTCAAATCTTTCGTCAATTAATTCATCAAATTCAAAATTGCTGAATAAAAAGTTAAAAGTGAAGTCCAATCATTTCATCTGACTTGTATCAACGGAGACGGAATTTTCACCAAATCAATGTCAAACCAAACAAACATATGCCATGGACTACGAAAATCTTCTCGTAAAAATTATCTCGAAGCCTTTTTTAGCCGACTGGCCAGTGGATCTTACGCTTTTGGGTCATCCAACGAAAGGTTTGAAATTTTTTGAGATACCTTTTCGTTGTCTCTAATATTTGGTAAACCGAATCTTACATCAAATTTTCAACCGTCATATTTTTATTCAAATTTAATGAAATTTTAAATAAATAAAAAAGGTAGGGATGGGAGATAATATAGGAAAATATTTGGTAGTTTAAAATTTTATAATTCAAATCACTCAAATTTGTCAAAACAACGCGTTTTATATTCAAAATCTATCAAAACGACGTTATTTTGACAGATTTAAGCCATTTGAAACACAAAATTTTAAGCTACCTAACATTGTTAATTTTCTTTTATCAAAAATGGTTAAAACATTTTTTTGGAATAAGTTTGATCAACAGCGATTCGTAGCTCGAATTTACCCAGGCAAGAATGGTTCGAGGTGCCAAAACTGGTTTTTTTTTTCTTCCTTCCCCCTTCATCCTTCCCCTCTCTTCCTTCCTCTTCTTCCTCTGTTCTGAATCCAAACTCAAATCAAAATCAAAATCAAAATCAATTTTTTTTTTTTTCCTTCCCCCTCTCTTCTTCCTTTTCTTCCTTTGCCCTCTCTTTTTCCTTCCTCTTCCTGCCAGCCAACAGATTTAAAAGAAAAGAAAGGAGGAAAGAAAGATTCATAAAAAAAAAAACAAAAACAAAGAAAAGAACAGAGAGGAGAAGAACATAGCATCATCATCAACAAAAACCTCTTCATCAACACAGCATCTCATCAACAACAACATCCATCATCAACAACAGAGCATCATCATCAACAACAAAATCAAAATCAAAATCAAAACAAAATCAAACCCACAGAATCAAAATCAAAAATCAAAACCAAACCCAAAATCAACCCACTGAATCAAAAAAATCATCCGCCCATGGCGGTGGGTTGGGTTCGAGTGGTTCGCGATCTCCATCCATGGCGGGTTGTGGTGATCTCCGTCCATGGCCCCCTCTCTTTATTTTCTTCTCCTCTCTTCCTCCTCTTTTTCTCTTGCTTCTCTCTTTCTCTGAAATCATGAGGTGGAAGGAAGAAGGAAGGAAAGAAAAAAAAAAGAAAAAAAAAGAAAAAAAAATTCGGGCCATTTTCGAGCCACGGTATTGGTATTCGAGCTACCACTCTTTTGATTGGGCGGTGATTGAGGGCCCGAAATGGAGAGCCCCGAATGGCTCGAAATTCCATTTCGGGTAAAGAGAAAGAAAAAAAAAAAAGAAAAAAGAAAGAAAAAAAAAAAACAGTTTCCAAATTTGGAAATTAGGGGTATTAGGGGCAACTTTTTTAGGGCTCTCAATCATTTTCCCTTTTGATTGATTCGAATCAATCAAATCAAATTGAATATTTTTACAGTATATTTTAGAATCAAACCAATATATTACCCAACTCAAATCAAATCTACCTGAGATTGCGCCAAAGTTCACCATATGGAGCTACACCCATATTGGTGTTGTTGTAGTTGAGGTGTTTTCCGGCGAGGCTCCGGGGCCGGTTGGCGAATACCACATCGTTTTTCGTGAAACATTCTTCAACGGCGGAAGGAGAGGTGACGACCACCACCTTTTTGGGTCCCAACCGGAGGAGGAGGATGGGCCCATACTTGTATGAAAAAGCTTGAAGAGTTTGGTGCAGTGGCTCTTTCAGTAGATGAAGATGGCCTATGATGGGAAGCCCAGGTGGACTTGGTGGTAGATTCTTGTATCTCTCTTGTTTTGATGTCAATAGCTTCAAGAGGAAGAAGAGTAGGAGGAGAGAGAATATGATGAGAGGCATGGAGTACCACTTGGCTTCCTCCATTGGTCTGCGTCAAAAGTTCAGTGTTTGTGATGCCAAGTTGTGGATTGAAAATTTGTTATTTATTTAGCAATAATGATTCATACCATTAAAAATATCACCACTAATAGCACTAATGCATTAAAAAAAAAAATACAACTCCAAGATCAAAACATCACATCATTAATGACAGGACCCACTACCACCTAATTAGTGGGAGCACTAATTAGTGCTCCCAAGCATTTTTGTTTATTTAGGCTTCGGCTAGAACATGTTTGGTAACTTTACCTTTACAGTTTATATTTATAAAAATTTTATAAATTAATTTTTATTTATTTTTTATTTATGTTTAAAAAAATATAAATTACAAAGGTGTTTGGTTGAGACAAAATATTTAAAAATATAAAAAGAGTAAGAAATGACAAGTGGTGGCGAGTGGTGGATGGAGACGAGTGGTAGCGGCGGAAGACAGTAGTAGAAAATGATGGTGGGTGGTGGTGGCGGAAGACGGTAGTAGAAAATGGTGGTGGGTGATGGTGGCGGAAGACGGTGGTAGAAAGTGGTGACGGGTGGGTGGATGGTGGTGACAAGTGGGTGGTGGATGGCGGGTGGTGGTGGGTGGTGACGGGTAGGTGGCATGGGTGGGTGGGTGACGGTGGCGGGTGGTGGGTGGTAACGAGTAGGTTAAAAAGTAGAAGTGTATATATAATCACACTTTAATTAGAAGGTGTGATTAAAAACTATATAAATAATCACACTTTAATTAGAATGTGTGATTAAAAAATATATATATAATCACACTTATTTAAAAAGTGTGATTAAAAAGTAATAGTGTATATATAATCACACTTTAATTAAAATGTGTGATTAAAAAACTATATAAGTGGCTGGCAGGTAGGTGGCGAGTGGGTGGTGGTGGCAGGTGGGTGGTGAGTGGTGGTGGCAAGTAAGTGGCGGGTGGTGGTGGTGGGCAGTGAATGGTAGTGGCAGGTGGTGGGTGGTGGCGGGTGGATGACAAGTGGGTGGTAGTGGTGGTGGTGGCGAAGGGTGGGTGGTAGTGGCGAGTGAGTGGCAGGTGGGTGGTGGTGGCGGGTGGTGGCAGGTGGGTGGTGAGTGGTGGTGGAGGGTGGGTGGTAGTGGCGGAAGACGATGATGGAAAATGGTGGCGGGTGGTGGCTGGTGTTGGGTGGTAAAAAAAAAAAACTCAAAACGTAAACTCATTTTTTTAGTTTATATTTTTTGGCCAAATTTATAAACTGAGACCATTGATTTATAAATCAAAAATTTACCAAACAAATTTTTATTTGAGTTTTTAAAATTTTTGTAAATATAAACTGAAAACGTAAGTGTTATCAAACGGTACCTAAAAGCCAGTTTTTTTTTTGTTATTTTAATCATAAAAAATAAAATACATTTTTTAATTCAATGAGATAAAACATCACATCTAACCCATAATCATTACATTATTTCTCTCACAAAAAAATTAAAGAAGTCAAAAATTCTTCCCAAACTAGGTTTTATAATCCCAAACTAAAATAACTAAAAAAACCAAAAAGTCAAAAAGATCATCTACTTTCCAAACGAAGCCTTATCGAGGAAGATTAAGAGGTGGTTTAGGATGTCCTAAATACTTTTTAACTTTTTATAAAAAGATGAGTAGAAAAGTAGAGAGTAGATATTAATTGATGTGACTCAAAAAAGATAAAAAAACAAACTAAAATAGATTAAGCCAAACAAGGCTTAAAATTGCTGAGAGGCATGGAATACCACTTGGCTTCCTCCATTTGTGTGCATCCAAATTAATGTTCGTGATGCCAAGTTGTGGATAGAAAATTTGTTATTTATTTTTTGAGTGAGGATACTGTGATGTTCCCGGAGCAATTTTTTTTTTTTTTTTTTGGGTGGTAAACTATCAATAGAGGTTAATAGGTAGATTTGATTTCTATCAAGTTTTATTGAAAATAAATTTTAATAAAATTGTGATTAAAAATAATTTTTTTGTATGTTGTTAAAAATTGGTAATTAGTGACTTTTTTATCATTATTTTTATAAATTATCGCTAAAACTTATAATTAGTGACTTTTTTCTGTGATGAATTTTTTAAACTGTAGCTAAAAATTAAAAATTAGTTACGTTTTTTTGGGACGATTTTTTTAAACTGTCATTAAAATTTATAATTAGTGACATTTTTTATGACAATTTTTAAATTGTCATTGAAAATTAATAATTAGTAACGTTTTTTAGTAGTGTTTGATGAAAAACGTCATTAATTATTATAGGGCCTATTTGACAATAAATACACCTATTAGGACCTACACATAAGTTCCCTCATTTTTCTTTTTCTTTTTTTTTTCTTTTTTTGGTTCAGAGGAAGATTAATCATGCCAATCTCTATATCTGTATTATTTAAAAAATTACAAATTAGTTGTCTTTTTTAAAAATAATTACATACTTATGAAAAAAAAATGAAATTGATAATTAAAATGTATAAAGTTTTTCACTAATCCATTTTTTTCTTCAAAATATAAGTTGATTTATTATTATATCTATATTATTACAAGTATGTTATGTGCACACACAAATAATTTAACATGGAATGCACAGACATAAGACAAAATATTTATATATATAATTATAAGCATGTTTACATCTATAAATATAAATATTTGTATCATATATGTATTATGTATTTGGTTCTTTTTGTGCACCTAAATTTTTTGGGAAAATCATTTTTTTAGTGAAGGTTGGAAAAAAAAAAAAAAAACCACAAACATGGAGGGCAAGCCCACAAAGAATTTGCTTTGGCCCTCCAAAAAAGACTGAAAACAGAGCTTCAAAAATATTTATAATCTTATATTAGTCCATTAAAAAAAGACCCAATTTAATATTACAAGTTCAAAGTACTAAATGAATAAAAGGCTCAAACTAAACTAAATGAATAAGAAGCCCAATCTAAAATATAAATCCACAAAAAAAAAAAAAAAGTTCACTTGAATTTTAAAGGTTCAAAATAATATTTAATGCAAAACCCAAATTGAATTAAAAAGGCAAAAACTTGAGGCCCCAATGTAAATTATAAAAACTTTTAAAACTAAGGCCTCGTTTGGGAAGCGATTGGTTTAGCCAAAAAGTTAAAAAGTTACTAAAAAAGTCAAAAAAACCAACAATTCATATCAAAAAGTCAAAAATTGTCTTTTCTCTCTACTTTTTGCACGTCTTTTCGTAAAAAGTCAAAAAGTTATTCTAAACATATTAATTTTTTTTAACTCATATTTTAGCTAAATAGTCAAAAAGTTATTAAATTAGCATGTTCCAAAACATGTAGTTCTCAAACGAGGCCTAAGTGTAAATAATTTGAGGCCCGACCAATCTATAATACTTTGTTGATGTTCGTTGCCTCTTTGTTTGGCATTCAAAATTGGGGGAGGAAACAGAGACTTGACTTTAAGCCCTAGAGCAAAGCAAGCAACACACAATCACCCAAAGATTAATTGAAATTCAAAAAAGGAGAAATTGGAGGCCTAACTCAATATTATTGATCTTCTCTCAACTTTCATCCATCACAAATAGCGAAGATATTTTCTTATCCTCTCTATTTTACTTATTTATTGATTTTATAGAACTATGCAACTAAATTTTTTGAAATTAATAGAGAACTATTATATTTTTGAACATTTTATATAATTTTTAGTTTTTTTTTTATTATTTGTCTCATATCATATTTGTTATATAAAACAAGTTTCAAGTTTTTGCTTGATGAAATATTTGTTTGATGATGATTATAATTTTTTTTCCTATTATAATTACATGAATTTTTATTTTATTTTATTTTATTTTATGTTTATTGATTATTGGACTTGTTATAATTGAGGATCAAGTTTCTTTTGGATAGGAAGATCAACTGTTAACATTATGACGATGATGACATTAGTAACTTTTGATAAATTAATTAAACAGGGCAATCATGATTCTAACAAAGTATTTTTCAAATGATACTTTGTTACTTTTTGTTCACTTTTTTTAGTACTCCAGCTTATGTTTTGGTCCTTTTCGTTATTGTAAAATTTGATATATATTTAACCAAAATTTAGGCCAAGTTTGGAAAGACCAAATAAGTGTATTTTTTGACTTTTTATGAAATATGAGTTGAATTTGGGTTGGGTTTAAAGTGATGTGTTAGAAAAGTGATGTGACTTAAATAAAATGATGTGATTTAAATAGGATAGTGACTTTTTGACTTTTTGAATTTTTTGGAGGATGTCAAACTTGACCTTAGTAAATTTTGTGAGTATCATTTTTTTTAATATGTATGAAAGGTAACATATTTAGACATGGTTTGGGAAGTTGGTTTTGGTGGGTTAGAGGCTAAAATAGTCACAAAAAACAAAATAGGCTATTTTAACCACAAAAAAATATCAAATCCAACCCATAATCATTACACTTCTCTCTCACAAAAAAAGTCAAAAAAATTAAAAAGTCAAAAAATCTTTCCCAAACCAAACTTTTTAATCTCAGACTAAAATAACTAAAAAATTAAAAAGTCAACTCACTTTCCAAACGGAGACTAATGCCTGCTTTGAGTCCTAAAAACCTCAAAGCCGACATTGATGGAGAGGTGCAACCCCACAACTTTTGACTTGCACGCAACCACAAAATAAGTTATACTCCTCATATTTTTTGTAATTTTTTTCTGCTCCACTGTACTATGATTCCCCTGAACTTTTTCATATTATTATAACAAAATAATACATACTTAAGTACCATAATTCATCCACAATGATCATAAAAGTTTTATAGTAAAAAATTATCCACAATGATATGAAAGAAAATTTTGATTTTACATAATTAATTTTATATTTTTTTTTTAAATTGACATAATTTATAATGTCTTCATGGGTACAATTATGAAATTTATATTATAAAACTCAATTTTTTTAAGATAAATTATCAATAAGTCCTAATAATTGGGTTTAATTCCGATTAAGTCCTATTCAAAAAAAGTCATAGTAAAATCGTTGCTAAAAATAATTTTTTGTAACCATTTTTTGCATATGTCGCTAAAAATTAACAATTAGTGATTTTTTTATCAAGATTTTTATAAATGTCGCTAAAATTTACAATTAGTGAATTTTTTTGACGAATTTTTCAAACTGCCGCTAAAAGTTAAAAATTAGTGATATTTTTTTGTGATGCTTTTTTTAAAATGTCGCTAAAACTTATAATTTGTGACATTTTTTGTAACATTTTTTAAAGTATTACTAAAATTAACAATTAGTAACTGTTTTAACCGTAATTGATGAAAAATGTCATTAATTATCATAGGACTTATTGGACAATAAATCCACCTATTAGCACTTACATATATAACTTCGCCATTTTTTTAGGGACAATTACGCGCCGGTTGTGCAAGGGTTTTTTTTAGGATAAACTACCAATAAAGTCTTAATGGTTGAATTTAATTCTCATCAAATCCTATTGAAAATAAATCATAGTACAATCGTCGTTAAAAATAATTTTTTGTGACGATATTTTACATATGTCATTAAAAATTGACAATTATTTTGTCACGATTTTTATAAATTGTTGCTAAAGGTTACAATTAGTAACGTTTTTCTGTAATGAATTTTTTAAACTATCACTAAAAGTTAAAAATTAATAACTTTTTTGTGACATTTTTTTAAGGAAGGTTGACCAATAGGTCCTATATTTTAGACTTATAATCCATATAGTTTCATATTTTTTCTTGTGATCCATTTAGTCATTTTGAATGTGTGATGACTTATTTGCCTGACACATTGGAGTGTCACATTTGAAAAAGGTACACTAAAAAGTTTTTAATTTTTTTTAAAGTGTCACATCATATCCATCACATTGTTATATTTGAAAAAGTATACTAAGAAATTTTTAGTTTTTTTTAGAGTATCACACAATACCCACCACATTGTCACATTTGAGAAAAGTATATTAAGTTATTTTTATTTTTTTGAAGTGTCACATCATACCCGTCATATTGTCACATTTGATAAAAGTACATTAAGGAGTTTTTAATTTTTTTGGAGTAAAAGTTGTGAAATGTCACATCATACCAACCACGTTGTCACATTTGAAAAAAATACACTAAAGAGTTTTTAGTTTTTTTGAAGTATCACATTAATATTTGTTACGTTAGAATATCACATCACACATGTCACATTAATAAAAGGGTGTCTACCAAAACACTACCAAAATAAAAATGGCAAATTACACTAACAGTCCCTATAGTTTGGGACTCGTGACACTTTGATTCCTAACTTTTCAATTGTGACACGTTTGACCGTGAATTTTGAATTTTATTCCAAATAAGAACAATTGAAGATACCATTGCTCAATTTCAAAGCAAAGTCGTCAATTTGATAAAATATAAATTAATTTGATAAAAATAAATGTCAAAAAAATATTTTTGAATTTTAAAAAAATATTTCTACCCACTAAAGATAAAATTATATAAAATTGACAAATCTTTTACATATTTATTTATTTATTTATTTTATCAAATTAATTTGTATTATGTGCTTGGATGATAATCATGTAATAGGTGGTTGTTAAGTTTTTAATGTGTAATCAATACATTTAATATGTAACGCCCCACTTCTAGGTTGTTAAATACACTAAAATAGCCAAAAAAAATATACAAGTTTTGCTCTAAAAAATAATAACTACAAAATTGCCTCCAAATTGTACTATATTCTCTAAAATATTCTATAGTACATCTATCTCCGCAATAAACAATATTACAACTATTTTCAAATTTAATAATTACAGTGGTGAGTCCCAAATCTCAATATTAATAAATCTTTCTAATCTCAATTTCGATCTCTGCTAAAATCTACTCCGAGCCTGAAAAATAAATTAATTCGAGAAGTATATAATACTACAGGAATACAAGGCTCGGATACAATATAAATTAATAGGAATCCAACAATTTATGACATTAAATCAACGATACGATAATCAAGGAATTTACCAAATTGCACAACAAATCAACCAGATATATGATAATTTATCTAGGATCAAATACTCGGTCCTACTTAGTACCTGACCAATGAACAAATTCATTTATTCACCCACCTCACCCAAGCTCCACGCTTATCCGAGCATATTGGTGTAAACAAATTAACATGATTCACTCGATCTATGTACGGAGTATTTCTATGTCATTTAGTTAGACAAATCACCATTTTAACATAGAAATATTTGTAGAGAATTTTACCAAATGATTAAAATATCAATGATTCGACAATAAATGATTTTATAAAATCTATTAATAACCACAATAATCAAGTGGATTACAAATTGAGGATAATTAAAAATAGAGAACTCTTTGCAAAGAGATTCAAATAAAGCATATTGTATACAACTCGAATTTACCTCAAAATAATTAACTCTGTCGCCATAAATCTAAAATTACTCCATAGATCTCCAAAAATAACTCTAATTAAACTTTTAAGACATAAAGTATGTATGATTTTATAAAATCTACAACTCTCAATTTTTTTTTTTAATATAAAATACTCATTTTCCCTCTAAACACCCTATCTAAATATTCCTACTCTACACAATCTATGAGAAGGGGAGAGCAGATGGAGAGAATGAATGAAGAAGAAGAAGAAGAAGAAAAAGGGAATGTGAGAAGCTCCCCTTACTCTGTTAGTTTATAGAGAAAATAAAGAAGAGAAAGAAGATTAAAAATTTAAAAATAAATGAAAAGATGAAATGATGGAATGGTGGGTTTGGTGTGGCAGGTCGGGGAAACTGTGGGTTGTTGCCCACGGTTTCTTTGTTGTTGTTGTTTTGTTTTTTTTTTTTTTGTCATAATTTTTTCTTTTCCACATGATGGGGAAATTTAGAAAAAATTTGATAAATTCATTATTAAATGAGAATAAATAACAATGAGATAGATATAAAAGAGATGTGATAAATACAAATAAATAATTTTATTTTTAGATTTCTATCTAAAAATCTCACCACTAAATTATTATAATAACCCACCAATACCACTTACTAAATATTAATACCTCAAAATACGAAATGTTACATAATATATAAAATGTTTTTAGTTTTAGATTTTTTTTTTATTTAATGGAATGGTTTAATAATGATATCAAAGTTGTTGCCATATTTGACTTTTAAAAAAAAAAGAAATTAATTTAATGAAAATAAAAACAACCGCGCATTACATAATCATCATCCAAACACATAATAAAAATTAATTTAATAAAATAAATAAATAAATGCATAAAAGATTTATCAATTTTAAAAGATTAATTTGATGGTTAGAAATAATTTTTAAAAATTAAAAAAAAAATTGACATTTATTTTTGTCAAATTAGTTTATATTTTATCAAATTAACGACTTTGCCCTTGAAATTGGGCAATGGTATCTTCAATTGTTCTTGTTTGAAACAATATTCAAAATTTAATATCAAATGTGTTACAATTGAAAAGTCAAGCACCAAAATCATACAAGTCCCAAACTATAGGGACCATTAGTGTAATTCACCTTAAAAACAACCATCTATTACATGATCATTATTCAAACACATAATAAAAATTTAAAATTAATTTGAAAAATAAATAAATGTGTAAAAAATTTATCAATTTTACATAATTTCATCTTTGGTGGATATAAATAATTTTTAAAAATTCAAAAAAAATGACATTTATTTTTGTCAAATTAGTTTATATTTTATCAAATTGACAAATTTGCCCTTAAAATTGAGTAATGGTATCTTCAATTATCCTTATTTGGAACAAAATTTAAAATTCAAGGTCAAATGTTTCACAATTAAAAAGTCAAGAATTAAAGTAATACAAACTCCAAACTATAGGGACCGTTAGTGTAATTTGTCCAAATCAAAAATAAGATTACAAAGAAAGAAACTCTTCACTTATAAGACTTAACATATCAATAACTGAAGACTAATTGGTGTACTTGTTTGTGAAAATGAGATTTAATAATAAATATATCTTTTTTTAAACTGTCGCTAAAAATATTATTAATTGTTAATTTTTAGCGACAATTTAAAATTCTATTAATTATGATAGAATCTATTGAATAATAAGTTCACTTAATAAGATCTATACATAATTTTTTTTTATTGGTCATTGGGACAAAAATCTACAATTTCAAAGTGGTAAAGCCATCTCCAACGGTTCATTAGATGCATCACCAAATTCAAATTTGGTGAAAAAGAGGTATTTTTTGTACTCCAATGGTTTCATCAAAAACGGTATCAAATTGAAAAAATGTGAAATATTTCACCAAACTAAGGATCTAGGAAGCATTCACCAGTTTACGATGCGTAGACGTTGGGCGTGGGACCCACCGGACGGTTGTCCCTTCGGTCATCCGGTTAATCAAACATTTGCCAGAATAGATCTGGATTTTGATATGCTTTGAGGATGTGGGTGTTCATATCTTTATTTAACAAAACTCTCAGTCCAACAATCACTCAGTTAGATCTAAAACGCAACATTGAATGCAGAGAAACAATTAGATGTGTCCCAAAACTTCAAATCAGTATAACCAGTGTCCAATTTGAGCAAGAAAATAACCACCCAGATCCAAACTCAACATCTCAAGAGAGATTTGTGGCACAGATCTTGAGGATCAAAAGAGATTTGAGCTCAAACTGTGTGCAATTTTAGTAGATTACGAAGATAGGGGCAACATCCTTTGAGTCTTCGCCTCAATCAACTCGCCATTTCTCTCTCTCTTTCTCTCTCTAGTTGTGTCTCTATACTCCGTCTTCCAACTAGTGAATGCGAGAACAACAACAACTTTAAAGAGTGTGGGGGCTAAATATTAGAAGTTGTAGAGATTCTGGAGAGTTGAACATTGAAGAATCAAGATTCGAAAACATTCGGCCATTGCCACGGAGACTCGGACCCAACCTTATTCGGCTAGATAGTCGATTAAGCAAGGGGCCGAGTGAAGATCGGTTCGTTACAAAATATGCCAAATGGGAGGTTGGATTTGGAACTAATCCCGAGGCCCAAAGAAGAAAAGATATAAATAGAAGAAACATCAGTCAGAAAGAGGTATGTGATAATTGTGGTATTTAACTTAGAATACAAGTAATCTAGAACGGGAGACTGACTTGTCCATCGGAGTGCTAATTCCGGCACCCCCGACTGGAGTGTTTACTTCCTTTCAGGTGCTTATTGGTGGATCACGAGCGTCCTCCAGGATCAAAAGAGTATTTCCAAAAACCACTTCCCCACAACTGGCGCCGTCTGTGGGAATACTCAAGCATATCCATGGCGGACGTGACAGAGGACCCTTTAATAGTCACTGATGAAAACACGCAGGTAAACGTTTTCACTCCAACAAACACGCGCGGACCGGAGTTTCTCCCAGCAAGACGCGTTTTGAATTTTGCCTCACCTTCGACTCTAGAACATGAGGCAATGCAAGCGATCATAGAGCAGACAAAGCAAAATGAGCAGAGGTTGGAAAACTTGATCGATGAGAACAAGCGCCTCCATCAGGATTTGGCTTTGGAGGTAGCAAAATCTAAACAAGCCGTGCCCCAAAATCCCGAGCGACCTCTGAAAGCAGGTGATCGACGACCTCAAGCCCGGCTTCACGACACCGATAGCAGCTCTGACTTATTATCCCCAGATCCCAAGATGAATGGACGATCTGAAGTTTCCAGTTCCTCCGGAGAAAGTTCATATATAAAGTAGGCCCCCTCGTTCTACACCAAGCCATCAGAAGCGGTGGCACTTCCCGACACGACAAGAAGGGATAAGCGGTGTGAATATCGCAAAGATCACGATCGTGACAGTAGCTATGCCATGAAAGACCTTCAGGAGTTGGCCCGAGATGTTTAGCCCAGCACCATGCCCAAACGTGCGCAACCAGACCAATTGTACTTTGGCAGGAATCACCTCCGCTTGCAGCCATCCATATGATATACAGCTTGCCAACGCCCTGAACCATGCATACAATTCAAACACACCCTGCATCCCAGAAGCAACTCACGCCGGCGAAACGACCGCATGAAGCTCCGAGTATCACCTTCGACGATTCTGATCTTATCGGCATAACAGTCCCCCACATTGATCCACTGGTCATTGAACTACATGTCAACCGATTTACTATCGAGCGCGTTCTCATAGACCAGGGAAGTACTTCTGAGGTTATGTATTACAAGACCTTCATCAAACTTGGCTTAAACGAATCAGACTTGTCTCCGGCTCCTTATCCATTATTCGGCTTCAACGTAAATCCAAAATATCCGTTGGGGAAAATCATACTACCTGTCCGAGCAGGCTCCCGAACAGTGGATGTGGAATTCTTGGTCGTCAGGCTGCCTTCACCGTACAATCTTATCATCGGGCAAACTTGGTTACATACTATGTGGGCTATCCTAAGCACCTATCATCAGCTTCTGCGCTTCCCGACAGAATACGGCATCGAGCAGATCCGTGGTTCCCAACAATCGGCACAAGTATGCTATCTTCTCTCTGGAAAGACACCAAAGGATTTGCAGGTTAATTCCATCGAGGTGCCGGATCGTGAAAGCCTCGACGATGTCGGGCGGCTCCCAAATGAGAAAGCCACGGAAGACTTAGACCGAATTGAGATTGATGGCAATCCAGAGAGATTCTTCATGGTCGGCGCCTCCCTGAATCAAGCCGACAAACAGCAGCTAGTATCCTTCCTGCTCGATAATCTTGATGTATTTGCATGGACTCCATATGAAATGCCGGGCGTCAACCCAACTGTTTTCGAGCATCATTTGAATGTTGACCCTAAGTGCAAGCCGATCGTTTAGAAAAGCCGGCGATCTGCCGTAGAGCACACTACCGCCGTGATTGAAGAGGTTGACCGGCTGCTTGATACAGGGGTAATCAGGGAAGTTACCTCCCCCACATGGCTCTCTAATACTGTAGTTGTGAAGAAGAAGAACAGTACATGGCGAGTCTGCGTTGATTTCACGGACCTAAACAAAGCCTGCCTCAAAGATTGTTTTCTTCTCCCAAGGATAGAGCAACTGGTAGATGCTATAGCACGCCATCAGTACATGAGTTTCCTCGATGCTTACAAAGGCTACCATCAAATTGCCATGTATCCGGAGGACCAGGAGAAAACTGTATTCCTCACCCCAAAAGGAACCTATTGCTATAAGGTTATGCCTTTTGGGCTAAAGAACGCCGGGGCAACCTACCAGAGACTAGTCACCACCATGTTCAAAAAGCAACTCGGTCGTACAATGGAAGTGTAAATTGACGATATGGTGGTCAAGTCAAAGGTAAAGCAGAATCATATAGCCGATCTTAAAGAAACATTCGGCATCCTACGCAAATATGGAATGAAGCTAAACGCTTCCAAATGTGCCTTTGGAATCAGCTCTGGCAAATTCTTGGGATATATCATCAATCACCGAGGAATCGAAGCTAACCCCAGGTAGATCACAGCAATCCTGGAGCTCATCTCCCCCTGATCAGTAAAAGAGGTGCAAAAGTTAATGGGGATGGCCGCCGCGCTCAACAGGTTCATTAGTCGTTCCACAGATCGCTGCAGACAATTCTTTCATACACTACGGCAGGGCAAGGCTTTTGAATAGTCCTCCGAATGCGAAGCCGCTTTCAACGGCCTTAAGACATACCTCCGCTCAGTACCACTCTTGGCAATGCTCTCTCTTGGTGACCTGCTCATTATGTATCTGGCAGTTTCCGACTGGGCCATCAACGCCGTGCTGATAAAGGAAGAGCTGGGAGAGCAACGGCCGGTGTATTATGTGAGTAAGGCAATGGTTGATGACGAAACACGCTACCTTCCGTTGGAAAAGCTCATTCTAGCCCTAGTCATGGCGGCGAGGAAACTGATGCATTACTTCCGGGGTCATAGCATTGGGGTGCTAACAGACTATCCCCTCCAGTCTGTACTACACAGTGCAGAAGCTTTCGGACGTGTTTCAAAGTGGGCTCTGGAACTCGGCCAATACGATATTCAATTTCTACCCAGAACCTTAATCAAAGGGCAGGTGCTTGCCGACTTTATCGCCGAATTCATTGGTGGCCTGACCGACTTCAAGCCTGACGAAATTTGACCGAAGCTGAACTGGAGGATTTATGTTGGGGATATTTGGCAGTTGTATTGCGATGGATCGTCCAATCAGCGGGGAAGTGGAGCCAGAGTTGTCATCATGTCTCCTGACGGCGCAATAATTGAGCAGGCCGTCAAGCTTAGCTTCGAAGCATCAAATAACGAAGCCGAATACGAAGCCCTCCTAGCCGGTTTACGGAACGCGCACTTTCTTGGCGCTCGGTGTTTGCTTGTGTTTTGTGATTCAAAACTGGTGATCAACCAGCTAAAGGGGGAGTACGCGGCAAGGAACGACCGCATGGCGGCCTACATGAAAACGGCCAATTCCTTGTTGGAAAAATTCGACCATCATGAGTTGAACCAGATAACATGTGATTAGAACACCCATGCAGACGCCTTGGCTTGCCTAGCCTCCGCCATCAACTCAGAAATTAAACAAACTATCGAAGTAGGTTTCATTCCGGAGCTAAGCATTGGCCCTTCGGAGGAAGTCCAGATTAACGTTATAAAATCTGCCCCAAGCTGGATGGATCCCATTGTTGCTTTCCTGTCTTCTGACCAACTCCCAGAGGAGAAGAAAGAAGCGCATAAGTTGCGAAACAAAGCCATGAGATACTACTTAGATCCACAATGAGGGCTCTATAAAATATCCCTCTCTGGTCCATATTTGGAATGCGTGCACCCAGACAAAGTCGAGGAGCTTCTGACTGAGATACATGAGGGCAGTTGTGGTACCCATTCTGGCGGGCGTTCTTTGGCCCATCGAGCTATAACGCAGGGGTATTATTGGCCGACAATGAGAGCGGACGCTGGGTATTATGCGAAAAAGTGTGAACAGTGCCAGAAGTTCTCCCCACTAACCCATTTGCCCGCCGAAGAGCTGAACTTTATTACCAGTCCCTGGCCATTCGCCCAGTGGGGGCTCGATATTGTAGGACCATTGCTGAGGGCCCCAGGGAATAAGCGATACTTGATCGTCGCAACAGATTACTTCACAAAATGGGTCGAAGCAGAGACATTAACACACATTCGAGACGTTGATATTAAACGCTTTGCGTGGATGAACATCATAACACGATTCGACATTCCAAGAGCCTTTATTTCAGACAACGGCACTCAATTTGATTGTGGTGTTTACCGTGAACTGTGCGACAAATATGGTATCCGGCCGTATTTTTCTACGCCGGCTTATCCCCAAAGCAATGGTCAGGTCGAAGCTTTGAACAAATCCATCCTGGACGGCATCAAGAAAAGGCTGGAGAAAGCCAAAGGCAAATGGGTCAAAGAATTGCCGAGTGTATTGTGGGCTCATCGAACAACGCCGAGGAGATTAACTGGAGAAACTCTATTTGCCCTATGCTTTGGCAACCAGGCGATCTTACCCCTGGAGGTTGGCCTCCCGACCCTCAAGTCGCAAGTTTTTGATACAGGCTGAAATGACATGATGCTGGCTTTGGATTTGATTCTAATCGAGGAACAAAGAGACCGCGCCCTTGCGTCCACGGCACGGTACCAACAACAGTTGGCGAAATCATACAATCAACGAGTTCAACTGCGCCGCTACATACCAGGAGAATTGGTCTTGAAGAAGGTGCTTCTAGCCGACAGGAAGTCGGCTGATGGAAAACTTGGTCCAAACTAGGACAGCCCCTATCAAATAGATTCCATCGCAGGAACAGGGGCATATTGGTTGAAAGATATGACAAGAAGGAGTCTTCCAAGGCCTTGGAACTCGACCCACTTGCGAAAGTTTTATCATTAAACCCGACCTGTGGGGAATGATTTTAGTGTTAAATGATTCGCCATATACAAATTCCACTTTTGTAATACGAGGATTCTAGTCCAAAATTGTTCTAAAAGTGTTTCAGAAAAGCCTCCGGATTCGGAGCGCCCTTCGTGGATATCACGATCGGCCAATCAAAGTCTCCGGATTCGGAGCCCCTTCGGCGCATGACATCGTTGGGTCGATAAAGACTCCGGATTCGGAGCACCCTTCGTGGATATCACGATTGGCTAATCAAAGTCTCCGGATTCGGAGCCCCTTCGGCGCATGATGCCGTTGGGCCGAAAAAGCCTCCAGATTCGGAGCGCTCTTTGTGGATATCGCGATCGGCCACTCAAAGTCTCCAGATTTGGAGCCCCTTCGGCATATGACGGCATTGGGCCGATAAAGCCTTCGGATTCGGAGTGTCCTTCGTGGATATCACGATTGGCCAATCAAAGTCTCCGAATTCGGAGCTCCTTCGGCGCATGACGCCGTTGGGCCAAAAAAGCCTCTAGATTCGGAGCGTCCTTCGTGGATATCACGATCGGCCACTGAAAGTCTCCGGATTCGGAGCGCCCTTTGTGGATATCACGATCGGCCACTCAAAGTCTTCGGATTCGGAGCCCCTTCGGCGCATGACGTCGTCCAAGCCTGAGCCTGGAGCTGAATAAATACCTAAAGAAAATGCCGGATTCGGAGTCTTATCAACACCATTTTTGGGCAATGTAACGAGCATACTGAATAATATTTAGTGACGTTCTCCATTAGGATGAGCCGGCTAAAACCGTTTATTCGAACAATCTTTGTCCAACAAAGAAAAAAACATGCAAACATATATACACCAAAGAATTACATAATTACGCAATTTGACAAGTAATTATAAGGCAACAGGAATATTAACAACATAACATCTTATTCATCTGACAAGTAATTGCATAATTTTCGACGCAGTCTGCGCCTGAACATTACAACGAATATTTTTATGGGGCTTCTCCCTCATCGTTGCTCTTTTTGACCTCAAAGGCGAAAAAGGGAAAATGATTGCGTCGGTACCGCGGCAACGCCGAATCGACACCCTGTGCTTGAAGAGCCTCTGCGGCCTGAAGTGTCGCGATCCAACCGTGCTTAAATCCCCGATTCTCACATCGACAGACCTCTTCTGTAAGCTTCTCATTCATTTTGTCGATCCCAACCTTCCTGCTCGCATGAAAGCCTTGCTCATAACCTTTGGATCTCGCATTTTCTATGGCAAACATGCTAGCCGTGTCTCGATCGGCAATGGCATGACTCAATAGCTGTTGGGTCACCCTTTTGTCCACGTGCAGCTCGGCGGCTTTAGCCATCCTAAGCTCATTAAGTTCGCACTCGACTTTCTCCGCCCAAACCTCCGAACTGTGGACCTTTTCGTCCATCTTCTCTATCTCTCGCCGCGCGGCGCACAGGCGCATGCCGACTTCGTAAGCGGTGTACAGCCCTTTCACCGTCCCGTGGATTCCCTCTTGAAAGACGTCAAAATCTTATCGGCCAACCATCGACTGCTGCACTTCCAGTGGAAAAATCTGTCGAGCAAATTCGACCGCCACCACTGGGTCCCTGATAAAAGTACAATCACATCCGATTCCTCCAAACGAGGCCGTTTGTCGGCACGATCTTCTTCTGAGCCGGCCTTAATATCGGCAGGGTGCTTCTCCATCATTTTCTTAGCTTCTACACTGGCCTGCACCAAGGGTTCCGTTTCGGCGCTTCCTCCTTTTGCCGTTACTTCCTCAATAACGGGCAGCGAGGACTGAGACTAAGACTGAGATTCGGCAGCCCGAATCTCCTCCGCCTTTCGCCGCGCAGCTAGCCTTTCCACGTTCGCTTTCTTGGCAAGCTTAATGAGGCTCAGCCCAGCCATATGTTCTGTGTACGCTCCGGGAAGATCCTCCAGACTCTGAAAAATATCATCAAGTGGACGGTCCTCTCGACCCGAAGTGGACGGATTATCAGCCGAATTGAGGCCCGCTTCCTCAAATGCTAATTTTAAAGCCTCGTCAACCTCTGTTTCGGCTTCGTCTGATTCGACGGTGTAACGTCCTCAAAAAAAATACATAAAACCCATCACTATAGACATGCATTGATATAAAAGAAACCAACCATTTCTATTCATCAGAGTAATTCTTACAACTGTATTACATGTTAACAACAAAAGCAAATGCCCTATGGGCTTACAGCTTTCTAAGTCAACACCTGGTTACACAAAAGAAGAGTGCTAACTCTATACAAAATAAGCCCTTGGCTTGATATACATGTAATACAAACAAAATAAACAAAAAGAGTCTTCAACTCTCATCATCATCCAAGCTATGTCCTTGGAGGTGGCATACTACCTGTACCTGAAAATAATGTCCCATAAAGGATGAGCCAACGCCCAGTAGAGATATGTTAAACACAGTATGAGCAATAACTAAGACATTAGCAATTGATAAATGTTCAATTTCCATAAATCAATTCATAACCCATTTCCATTTCATGACCACTATGTTCATGTTTCATTTCAGTTTCCATTTCTTATCAATTTCACAATTTACGTCAACGGCTCAGAACCTGGCCAACCACTTATATGAGACAGTGTCTCATATTAAACGTTTCCCATTTTACAATAGATAAACATACTAGTTGTATCAACATCTCAACAGATAAGCATACAAGTTGTATCCACATTTCAACGGATATGCATATTAGTAATATCAACACTTTCAAAGATAAGCATATGAGCTGTATTAACACTTCCATAGATAAGCATATAAGCTATATCAACACGTTAACTGACAAGCATATGAGCTGTATCAGTAGAGTCCATCCCTAACTCCTCCCAAGTAAGATCCGGTTTAAAGGTCCATCCCCTATCTTCCCCTAAACCGTGGAGTTCATCCCCTATCTCCTCCCACACACAACGTATATACACATAGGTCATATACACAATCAATCAATACATAACGTTAATGTATTCTATCAACCGTCATACTTTATGACATATCCAATTGATTAGTTTTAGTTTGCCTAATTATCATGCATTGTCTACAACAATCAAAACTACCCTCCACCGGTAGCCCAAGCAATTATTTCTAAACAGATAATAAAAGCTCCAATAGATAAAATATCAATGTTTTCAAAAGTGAGCGATTAATAAATCCAACTCCACTATTCTACTATATAATGAGCCAATTTCATTATTTTCAACTCAATTCCATATAACCACAATTTTTCCAAATTAATCATACCAATTAATTTATACAACCAATTAGGGTTTTCTACCTCATTTCCCAATATTGACCCAATGGTCTATATATCAACAACCAACAACAATATCATTATTTTGAAACCCACAATACATATTTTAGAATCAAAATAACAAAACCCTCTTTTAACATTTTGAAACCCTAAGTCCCAAAATTACCCAACTTTAACACTTTATCAAAACCACCAAAAATCTATGTCAAAGACTATAAGAGTGAGTAGGAATCCCTACCTCAAATTCGGAGCTCAAGAGAAGAGGATGAAGAAAACCAAAATGCTCCAACTCCAAGATCCACAGATCAAAACGAAGCCCTCGACGATCAACACAACTTTTACAAAGGCCAAAGGGGAGGGAAACACTCTAACTAGATCAAACCCTAGAGAGAAGGGAGTTTCTAGAGAGAGAGGCTCTCAAAAACGTTTTTGGGAAAGTAAGAGAGAGAGTGGAAATGCAGAAAATGATTCAAAAATGCCCAGCTGCCCTCTGTTATACGATATTCTCGCTCGAGCGGAAAACACAACGATCGAGCGTCAAGAACAAAAAACTAGGTCCGCTCGAGCTCAAGAAGGCCCGCTCGAGCGCCAAGACACAAGGATAAAGTATATCCGCTCGAGCGCGAAAACCAGTCCACTCGAGCGTAGATTTCCCCCTCCCAGAACTTACGCAAAAAATGTACTACCCGCTCGAGCTCTAGAGTGCCCGCTCGAGCGTAAAGAAACCCGCTCAAGCGTGAAAAACATGCTTGCAGAAGTTTCGCAGAGCACCAAAACACTGGGAGTGTGCAATCTCCGCTCGAGCGCAAGAAGACCCGCTCGAGCGGACCTCCTAAAAACTGGGCAACAAGGAATTGGAACCAAAGTCTAACCAACCTGTAACAACTCTGCCCAAAACATCCTAAAACTCAATCAAGCGGAATTAAAGGATGACAACAAGGTATATAACCACCAACATCACGGAACCAAAGTCCGGAAAACAACAGATATAGAAAGGGAAAATCGGGATCGCTATAGACGGCCTCAGCTACTTCCGGTTGCTCCGAATCTGATTCCTCGCAGCCGACTTGCCTCAAATTTTTGAAGTCAGTCAAGATACGGGCGACAAGAAACTCCTCACCGATCAGAATTGGGATATTTTCCACTGCTGAAAAGGTCGTATAAGTCAGCTCGTAGCAGAGCAGAACGTGGGTCGCCCTCCCCTGTTTCTGAAGAATCCGTCGGCCGAAGTATTTGAGCGCAGTCTTGATTTCTAAAAGGACGGCGTCGTCAGTTGAGGTCAAGATTTTCTTCAAATCGTTCCTTGCAAAAGCAAAACCATAAGGTCCCAAAAATGAAGCTTTATAAATTTAACAAATGAATAAAAGATGATACTCGGCCACCTGGTTCGCCCCTCCGTCTAGGAATACGATCAAGGCGATCATCGCCTTCGCCGAATTTCCAGTTTCCTTGGACGACGACCATAACATCATCGACTCGCTTCCCAGAGCTGGAAAGCATAGTCACTAGTTGATGGTTAGTGTCTTTGGCTCTAAGGAAATAACGCTCGTGCCGACCAGAAGACTTGGCCAAGGCGTAGCAATGCCGAATAGCAGGGATGCCAAGGTTAAGCCCAAGGTGGTGGTTTAGTGCGACAATCCCCATCACAATCCTAAAGAAATTGACGTTGGGCTGCGAAGGGATTAACTCCCAATGGCAAAACACAGCCCTAAGGAGTGGGTGAAGGGGGAAACGGACTCCGCCCTCTACGATTGATAGAAGAGGGAAGATGATGGTGTTTTCATCAACCCTCTCCATATCAAGGGTGCCGTCTGCCACGAAAGACAGACGGACGTCATCAGGGATGGAAAAATGGCGTCCGAAGCCAGAAATTTGATCCGGTGAGAGGAGATCTTTCAAATGGTTCGCCATTCTCCCCAGCCAATATGATTATGCTAAGCCAAAAAACAAAGCAAAGAAGGAGAGAACTTACAAGTGGCAAATGAGGTAGAGAAGAGTAGGAGGTCGCAGAGGTAGTTCGGAAGGCAATCCAGCGACGGGCGTCTAAAAGCCTGTATCTATTTGAAAAGACGTCGAAATTTTAAATCACAATAAATGAGAGTGTATGAAGAGGCGGGAAGTTGAAATGATAACCGAGAAGCGTGTGGACAGACATTCGCGTTGGAATACGATCAGCCGCCGAATTTCGGCTCTAATTCTTCAAGTTCAAAGCCAAACACTCCAGCCAACTGCCGCTAGTGGAGTGCTTGTGGGACAATTGTAGGGGCCGAATATTAGAAGTCGTAGAGATTCCGGAGAGTCGAACATTGAAGAATCAAGATTCGAAACATTCAGCCATTGCCGCGGAAACTCGGACCCAACCATATTCGGCTAGATAGTCGATTAAGCAAGGGGCCGAGTGAAGATCAGTTCATTACAAAATATGCCGAATAGGAGGTTGGATTTAGAACTAATGCCGAGGCCCAAAGAAAAAAAGATATAAATAGAAGAGACATCAGCCAGAAAGAGGTATGCGATAATTGTGGTATTTAACTTAGAATACAAGTAATCTAGAACGGGAGACTGACTTGTCCGTCGAAGTGCTAATTCTGGTACCCCCGACCGAAGTGTTTACTTCCTTTCAGGTGCCTATCGGTGGATCATAAGCGTCCCCCAGGATCAGAAGAGTAATTCCAAAAACCACTTCCTCACAGAGAGAGATGACTCTTTCTCTAACATGGCTTCCTTGACCCACGACAATGGTGGAAAAATAATACAAAATGGTTGGATAAATAACCAGAAAGTATCATTCTCATATGCAAATTGAAGTGAAAATTTGTACTGACTGGTCGACCGGCCGATCGTCCTCCCGGTCGTCCGTCCGGTCAACTAGTAATTTGATGAAAAGTCAAATCCCTCAATTGGAGCAAGCGATATCAAATAGAGGAATTCATTCTTTTTTTTACTCAGATTCAATAAAATTTTTAATAAACCATTGGAGATGCCCTAACAAACTCAAAAATTATCAACTCACGAAAAATTTATTCCCACTCACACGTGTCTATCCTGCCATTTTCAGTAGCGTCTCTCTACTCTCTCTCTCTCTCTCTCTCTCTCTCGTGTTTCTTTCTCACCTTTCACTTGCCCGCTCTCCTTTATGTCTTCTTCCTTTTTCATTTCTTTTAAACTATTATTTATTTTAATAAATTATATATAACTTTTAATATAAAATTTTAATTTTTATAAAAATAATACCATTAAAAAGATATCGACAATATCTTTAAAATAAAATTAATATTAAATATATTAATTTTAAAATTAAAAATGATAATTTAAAATAAATATAAAAAATTACACAATCAAAATAAAATGTATGGCTGAATTTAATATGATCAAAAAAATTATTTAAAATTACTTAAGTAAAAGGGAAAATTACCAATCAATGGTAATAAAAATAAAAGATAATAATATTCAAATTATACAAATATTAATTGAAACTGTAAAAATAAAAAATAATAATTTTCAAACTGTACAATATTAACTGAAACTATATGAATAAAAACAATGATATTTAACCATACAAATAATAAGTCAAACCAAACAACAAAAATAATAATTAAACCATACAAATATTATTTTTTATTTTTATTAACTCAAATCAGATAATAAACGTGGCCTTTGGCACGAGTCATAGGTTTCCTAAATTTTTCAAAATTATTTAGGTGGCAACTCTGCATCTGGCAAAGTAGTCCATTTTTGACATTTTGATTCAAAATCAATTTTCTAAAAAATTTGCTAGATTTGGACTCTTTTGTGTTTTCTATTTCACATTGCACTTGTGGAATCAGATTTAGAACCACGGGAGTACGAAATATAGGGCTTATCGTCTTCCGAAAGTAGCACGAAAAGTCGAGCTACACAAACCTAGTGATCAATAGCCTACTATTCAAAACATCATAACATGCAAGTAGTCTTATCACTAGGAATCACTCATTTCTTATCATGTGGCCAATAGACTCTCCACTACTAGGAATCACAATGTTTTGACATGTGATCAGTAGTCACTCCACTACTAGGAATCACAACGTCTTGACATAGGATTAGTAGACCATTTCATTACTAGAAATCATAATGTCTTGACATATGATCAGTAGACTCTTTTACTACTAGGAACTATCACGTCTTAACGTATTATCAGTAATCTATTTACTACTAGGAACCACAATCTCATAACTATGTAGCCAGTGGTCTCACACCTTCTAGGAACCACCAGTTTCCTATCTTTGTGATCAGTGATCTTGTACTCACTAGGAGTCAACAACTTAAGAATATATTTGAAATTTTAAAAATTCAGAAAACATATTCACCCACCCTGTCGGGTTGTGTCATTTTTACTTTCAACCAAAGTCGCATAGCGATCATATATGATATAATTGACATAAGATAACATACTAATCGCCTCTGATTAATTTAGAGATATCATCATGCAATCTTATGATTTCCTTTAATCACATTTGATCTCTCTAGATCTTCCTTTAAGAACCTCGCAAGGTTCAAGGTTGTTAGGTGAAATAACATTTCCTATTGTCACCTTTTGAAGCCATTTCTGAACCATCACAACAGAATTTCACTTTCTTTGTTTCCAGAAATTAAACTTAATACTAGAAAATCCCACCTTTTTTTAGATACAATTGGAGTTATTATTATTATTTTTTTGTAACAAAAATTAAAAACTAGTTTGGAATTACATGAATAATTGAACCTTAAAACCGAGTGTCTAGTTTTGAACTTCTGATTATTAGTCTTCTAAATCCTCCGTGTAATAGTAAGAAATTGTGGGATATCAAAATATTGTTGGGCTAATGACACATGGGTTTCAAAAATAAAATTATTTGATTGTTGATCATTGATTTATCTCTGTTTAATGTGGGCAAAAAATAATGAGAAATCACTAAGAATATTATTTTTTTAATAATAACTGTGTAATAAGCGGGTGAAATAGAAGCATAATTGAGAAAGCAAAGTAAAAATGCTACACGTAACAAGATTTTAAATTTTTTTGGTTTTTTGGGGTGCAGTGGTGCAGTTATATACACCATCTATATTGATACATATTATTTGAAAAGAAAACTTAAAAATAGTGAATTAGAATAACATCATGCCATAGATGAGTGATGTAAAATGGTAAAAATAAATAAAATAAAATAAATATGAACAATTTTTAAATAAAAATTAAGAGATAAACTATAATTTTTTTTTTTATTTTGCATTTAAGTTATTGATAAGCCAAACGTAATAAAATCTTGGGCAAATTACAAACACTCCCTTCGAGGTTTGGTTAAAATACAGATTTCCCCTGAGGTTTGAGAAATTACAACTTGTCCCCTGAGGGTCAAATTTTCATAACAAATTAGAAAAAATTAGGGGGAAATCTGTATGAAAATAAAAACTTCAGGGCAATTTGTTATGAAAATATAAACCTCAGGGGACGGGATGTAATTTCTCAAATCTCAGGAGAGAATCTGTATTTTCACCAACCTCAAGAGGGTGTTTGTAATTTACCCTAAAATCTTATATCATGAAAAAAAAAAAAAAATTATATAATTAATTCAGTCATTCATTTTCTTCCAAGCCTTATTATCATACGTATCGTTCACATACATGGTCTAACAATTAGTATAGTCATTAAAATAAAATTGAATGTAGACTATGGCTATATTTGATTTGATTATGTAAAAGAAAATAAAGAAAGAAAAACAAAAGTGAGAATTTTAATAGTCGTTGAGAGGGTAATTTTTCGTAAAAATTGGGCCGAGCTACAGAGATGGACTTTATGACCCAAAGTATAAAGGATTGGATAGAAAGGCCCAATGGAAATATAAAAGTTACTCCGGTCCGAGAGTAAGAAAGTTACTCCGGTTCAGAAATGGTAAAGTTACTTCGGCCCAGAAGAGATGTTGAGTTACTTCGGTCCGTACAACTTTTCTAGTAAGGCCGGTCTCGGAGATAGTCCGGCCATGATGTATTTTGGGTAGGTCGGTCGGAATGTTGCTACTCGGTAGATCAGTCTAACCACACCATGGTTCGTGCATGAGAGAACCGAAATATGGTGTAGCAAGAAGAAGAACCGAACTACTGTTAGAACGGCCTACTCTGTAGCTCGGTATAGCCAGTATTATTTCGGTCATGTGGTAGTTCAGCCATAGTAAAAACCATCCCACTTGGTTTAAGCAGTGGGGGGAGGTGTAAAAGGATAAGCATTATCCTTTAGGAGTATGAATCCTAGGAGGACTCTGCATGGAGAAATAAAAGTCCTACTAGGATTGGGCCACTCGAAACCTATAAAAGCTCACAAGCATCACTTTGGAAGGAGGTAACATGACACAACATACAATTTTTCTTCCTGAACACATTGAGCTTTGTCTATTCGTCAAGTTTTCTGACTTAGGCATCGGAGAGGTTTCCGGCACACACCTGCCGGCTAGCTCATGTTTGTGTTTTCAGGTGACAAAGCGACGTCGTACGGAGGAGCGTGGACTTAGTCAATAGGATTATACGAGAAGAATTATTTCTTCCCCGTACAATTGGCGCCGTCTGTGGGAACAACAAACAGAATGAAACCTCTTGACTAAGCCTCTCCTTTTCTCATTCAATGGCACACATTGAAGAATTGCCGCAGTCCGCCGTCGACGGACTAACTCCAGAAGGGGGCGCAAGGCGTGAAGGATTGCCTTCTGTCCCTCCCATGGCGGACTTGGAGCCCCAACGACATACCTCCAGGAGAGATACTAGGGGAAGGCGGAATAACAGCCCCCATCGCTCTCATTCACAAAGTCCAGACAGGCAAAGACGGAGGATTGGCCCTCAAGCTCTGGAAGACCGCGTGAAAGAACAAGATGAATTGATAAGAAAGATGGCGACGGACATGGAGGCCTTGAAACGCCAGATGAAGAAAAAAGAAGTGGCGACAGGAGAGGGGCGCAAAAACAAGACGCCCCCTCGCCACTCAGAAAATTGTAGTAGGAATACTACACCCTCGCAAGGAGAGAGCAGAAGCCTCAGGATAGGCGACACTCAATCCTGGTCTTCCAGAACACGTCACTCCAGGTCTGAGAGGACGAGATCTGAAAGGTCATACACTGAAGAAAGCACATATTGGCCTTCACATTCGCACCAAACCAGGTCTAAACAGACGGAATTACCCAGATCATCCGACTTACGAACCGTGCTCGAAGAGAAAGCATGATGCAAGGAGGATGCCAGGGCAAGCGATCCACATAGAGTTTCAGCCTTGCAGCGGTTGGCTCTTCGGATGCATGGAAGCGTCGAGGTGGGAATGCCAATACCGCACCCTGCCTATGAACCGACGGACAAGGCATTAGCAAGACTGCAGACTTCACCGTTTGTTCCAGCGATCGAAAACGCGCCCCTACCATCAGGCTTCCTTCAGCCGAAATTCACCACATATGAAGGGAAGACGGACCCGTACTCACACTTGAGCCACTTTCGCCAAGTCATGGCTGTATATAAGCGAAACGAGGCCTTGATGTGCATACTCTTCCCATCAAGTCTTGGTGACCTAGGCTTGACTTGGTTCGAGAAACTTCCTGAGGGTAGTATAGCCTCTTGGGCGCAATTAGCAGAAGCGTTCGTAACAAGGTTCCGAACAAACACTAAAACTCGGTGGAGATCGATCAGCTACTCTCCATCGACATGGGTGATAAAGAGACCCTAAGATCCTACAACAGTCGCTACTGGGAGACATTCAATCAGATTGGGGACTGCCCCACCAATCTCGCCATCGCACAGTATAAAAGAGGCCTTCCAGTCGAGAACAGACTAAGGGACTCAATCACTATGACACCGCCTCTCAGGTTGGAGGCCTTAATGGAAAGAGTGCATCAGCATATCAGGGTAGAAGAGGATGGCGCACGAGCCAAAGCAAAATCTAGTGCGACCACAGCACCAGAAAAGAAGACTTCAGCAAAGGTCAATACAGTAGATCGTCAGAGCAAAAACGGACGTGGCAGACGAGATAACGGAGAAGACCCCGATAAAAGATGGTAGAGAATCCGTACTGCCATAACCACGGTGTTCAAGAAACCGATATATCGGATTCTTAGCGAAATAAGAGATGAGCCTTTCGTCAAGTGGCCAGCCAAGCTAGGAGAAGCCCAGAAGGACTATGACGAAAGATCGCGGTGCACCTTCCACAAAGAAAAGGGACACCGCACGGAGAATTGCACACCATTGAGACAACCCCTGGAAGAGTTAGTGGCAGCGAGCCACTTGGACAAATACATTGAAGGAGGGACGCAACCAGCCCCCCAGGATCACAATAACCCCAACGGAATGCCAATCGACGCCCCACCTCAAGGCATTATCAATGTAATACATGGAGTCTTTGAACCTGAGCGTGTATGCGAGCTCAGGGGATCAATCAAGAAGGCTGAGCACTTTAGAGACTCTGCATGGAG
>NW_021027019.1:936119-974348 GCF_004153795.1 Camellia sinensis
TTTTACCACTGTTTTTATGGGCTGAAACTTGTGGCTTAAAGCTATCAAAGGTAGAGGGGTAACCTACCCTTCTTTGAACCTTATTTCCTAAGCTTTTTCCCTTGTGTTTCTTATCTTTTTTCAACTTTTTCTACTATTTTTTAGAGTTTTTCAGAGGCTAAAAAAGTGATTTTGAAGTCCCCAGAGTGGAGGGGTTAGCCACCCCTCCTTATGCTTATTTTCTAGCTTAAGTTCTCAATTATTTTAGCTTACTTCTTTGAGCTTTTCCATGTTGATTCCAACACTATTTTTTTCTCTTTTTAGGATAGTTTTAGGGTGTTTATTTCATTTATGCTTTGTCTAGTAGGCTTGTAGTGTAGTGGTCCTCATAGGTTTGGTGGTTTAGGCCTTAGCCACCAACCTATTTAAGTTGACAGCATCTATTTCATGCTTTTCATACTTATGTTCATACATAATCATCTCTGCACTCGCCCTCATTTTTTGGCTTTTTATTTATTTGAGAATTGTTTCAACCAAGTGTTGTTTAAGCTTGCGAAAGTGACTCTTCCATGCTTAATGGTTTAATCTCTTCGGAGGCTTATTACCAAGGCATGACATCTCTCTCATGCCCAAAACAACTTCTTGGATATGCAGAAGTGTGGCTTGGTTTGCTCTTTACCTTGCTACAAGGAAGTATGGCTTGGTTCGTTCTTGACCTTGCTACGTGGAAGTATAGCTTGGTTTGTTCTTATACCTTACTACGCAAAAGTGTAGCTTGGTTTGTTTTGTTATCTTCTCTACACGGAAGTGTAGTTAGGATTACCTTGCTACGTGGTAGTGTAGTTTTGGTTGTTTTGTTCCTCTCTACGCGAAAATGTAGTTAGGATTGTTTCTTGTTAACCCCTCTACACAGTAGTGTAGTGTGGTTGCTCTTGTGTCATCTCTATGCGAAAGTGTAGTTAGGATCACCTCCCTACGCAGAAGTGTAGTTAGGTTTATTTCCTATGTCCTCTCTACGCAGAAGTGTAGTTAGGATCACCTCGCTATGCGGAAGTATAGCTTGGTTTGTTTTGTTATCCTCTCTACGCGGAAGTGTAGTTAGGATCATCCCTCTACGCGGTAGTGTAGTTTGGGTGGTTTCTTGTTCCTCTCTATGCAGAAGTGTGGTTAGGGTCAACTCTCTACATGGTAGTGTAGTTTGGTTGTTCTTTTGTCCTCTCTATGCCGTAGTGTAGTTCAGGTTGTTTTGCACCTCTCTACGCAAAGGCATAGTTTGGTTTGTCTCTTGTTAACCTTTCTGTGGTTTCTTGTACGTGGAAGCGTAGTTAAGATTGTTTCTCGTTTATTGATTTCAAGTTGCATTGCATTATTATCTCATCTTTGTAATTTTCGGGCGATATGCTCGTTCGTATTCTCAACTGTTGCATCGTATTATTTCTCATATCGCATTATGCCCCTAAACTACGCAGGTTTGGTTCCTTGCAAAGGGATACGTAGGCAACTTTTGAGTACAACCAATTTACTTTTATGTCTTGATTGTTTGCCCAAGTCTTACAGCCTTGTCAAAATAGGTCATCTCTGGGCTTTGACATTCACTTATGTCATTTCATGGCTTCGAGCCCTGTCAAAGAGGGGCAACTGTAGACACCCCATTTTTCACCGCCCTTAAGATTTGGGCACCTCTGATTAATCACCCAATGATGAATTTATACACTGTGCAAATGCTCGATTTCCTCAACAGGAAGCCTTAGTTTGGAGTCTCAAAAGCCTAAAAACCTTGCACCACCTTTGGATCCAAACAGTATTTTTCCAAGCCTGACCACTCAGAGGCCTGCAGGCTAACTAGTGGCCAGTTGGCCAAAAATTAGTGGTCGGCCGTCCCCCTAGTGGTCGGTCGACCGATTGTTTCGGTAGTAGAGATATTTTGTTACCAGTTGGGCCAAGTGTCCCCACAGGTGCATGCCCTGCACCAGTTGTCTCTATACAGATAATAATATGTTTTTCTATAAATACTTGACCACCCCTCATAAAATAAGATTAGAAAAATTTTGTGAAGCAAAATTCTTGAAAAATATTTCTCTATCTCTATCTTGCAACCTATATACACCTTACCTAGACTCCCTAAACCAAATTTTTAAGGCTCTTTGATGAGGTTATTGAGCTTCTAGCCTTCTTTGCACTACTTTTTCCTTATCATTACTTGCTATTTTTGGACTATTTTTCAATTGTTTTTATGGGCTGAAACTTGTGGCTTAAAGCTATTAAAGGTAGAGGGTTAATTACCATTTTTTGAACCTTATTTCCCTAGCTTTTGCCCTTGTCTTTCCCATCTTTTTCTCAACTTCTTACCACTGATTTTCAGAGGCTGAAATTTTTTTTTGAGGTCCCAAAAATGGAGGGGGTAGCCTCCCTCCTAGTGCTTGTTTACTGGCTTAACTTGCTCCATGTTTTAGCTTATTGTTTTAGCTATTGTTAACTTAATTCCATCACTTTTTTTGGACGGTTTTAGCACTATTTTAGGACTTTTTTTAGTTTTTCATTGCATTTGAGCTTTGTATAGCATGCTTGTAGTGTAATAGTCCTTATAAGTTTGGTGGTTTAGGCCTTAGCCACCAACCTATTTGAGTTGATAGTGTTTATTTCTTGCTTTCCATAGTTGTTTCATGTCTAATCACCTCTGCAACCTCTCTCATTTCTTGGATTTTTCTTTGTTTTGAAAGTTGTTTCAAACTAGTTGTTTATTTAAGCTTGAGATTGAGGTTGTTATGCTTAATGGTTTAATCTCTTTGGGGGTTCATTACTAACGGCATGACACTTTTCTCATGTCCAAAACAACACGTGGCTTGGTACTCCTTTCCATTAGAGGACTTGAAGCTCACTTTTGGACTCAATGAATTAATGAATGGATGGTAATTAAAATGAATTAATAAAATTGGGACTAAAAAGGACGCAAAATATTAAGCAATTTGGTGTTCAATCGGACGTTAATTGAACATAGGGAAACTTAAGGCATTTCATACTTGCTAGTGATGAAATAGTTTAAGTTTTTAAGGTCAACCACTTCCCTTGATCAATCCATGATAGCGAGGAGGTTTGAGAGTCTTTTCTTGTGCATTTATTGAAATTGTACACCTTGGTTCATAGGCCATCATGCAATGAAATTGCATTGATTGATGGCTTGTGAATGGAGCTTGCCACTCATTTGAGCTATTTGAAGATAAGGAGGGGTTAGGTGTACAAACATGCCTTGAGAATACCTTGTTTGTGCTCTGTATGCTTTCTGTTGCAACAGGAGGAACCAGGCTTTAATGGCCGGGAGGCCATTACTTCTAGATGGTAGACTACCTTTTGTGCCCGGCAGGCCACTACTTCTGGACTGCAAGCTACCTTTTGTGGTCGGCCGGCCACTACTTCTGGCCAGTCGGCCACTTTTGTCAAATTAAGAAGCAACTTTTTGGAACAAAACAGAGAAGAGGCTGAGGTGAAAAGATGTTCTAACTGTGCAATAGAGGTATTCTGGCTGCAAAACAATAGGCTTTTCGGGTAAAAATCCGCGCATGCATGAGTGTTTCTCACTTCACGGGGCTGATTAATTGGCTTAGTTACTTCTTTTATGTTGTATTCATGTTGTAATTAATTAGTTAATTCTAATTTGTAATGAATTAATTAGTGTAATTAATTAGTTAATTCCATAGAGTAGCTAAGTAATTAATTGGTTTTGTAATAACTAGCTAGCATAGTTAGTTTATTCGATTTGTAATAATTAGTTAATTCGTTTTGTAATAGCTAGTTAATTAGCTTAGCTAGTTAGTTTATTCGGACCCTCCTGCGTGAGGGCACAGTTGTAATAATATGTATGTCTTCCAACCCCACGTCTTTCTTCTTTTTATTTACCTGCTTATGATGGTTAGCTTAGGTCACCATGTTTCGTTTAGCATGTCTCATGCCTTGCATCTATTGTCTTGCATGCCTTAAGCTCGACACATTATTCTAACTTACATTGTCAGTTAATACTTCTTTGAATACGTGCTTAGACCGCATGCTATCAAATTGATTCATATGTCATATTAGTAGTTGAGCCTAGTAATTGCACATTGTATGCGTTGCATTAGCCATATTGCATAGTTAGGATCATGCATTATTCTTACTCTGTCATCTTTTTTTTTGGCTTGGAGTACTAGGTGAGCTTTTCTTTGTTTTAGCATATTGCATTGTATATTAGTGTTGCCACGTCAAAGCATGTTCACCATGAGGCTAAGAGCTTAATTGATATACTTGCTTGAATGCCTATGGATGAAGGCTAATTGCTTGAATTGGAATAATTTGAGTAAATGTACATATGAGATCACTTTTTCAACTGTACGTATTCGAAACAATTTTTTTTAAAAAAAACATGAAATCAAATGTTCTAATTTTTGCAAATTAGTCTATACTTGTGTGCAATACATAGTAATGATTAACCTAATAAACTGAACAAGAGCATATAATGTAAATAAAAATCACATCATGATTAGTAGAGGCTGATCTTTGATCGGGCGAGCGAGGGTGCTCAATTCACGACCTTTCCCTCTTGTACCTAAGTTCTTGAGCCAAGACAATCTTGGTGATGATGGACCCGTGGCCTTTGGCACGAGTCATAGGTTTCCTAAATTTTTCAAAATTATTTAGGTGGCAACTCTGCATCTGGCAAAGTAGTCCATTTTTGACATTTTGATTCAAAATCAATTTTCTAAAAAATTTGCTAGATTTGGACTCTTTTGTGTTTTCTATTTCACATTGCACTTGTGGAATCAGATTTAGAACCACGGGAGTACGAAATATAGGGCTTATCGTCTTCCGAAAGTAGCACGAAAAGTCGAGCTACACAAACCTAGTGATCAATAGCCTACTATTCAAAACATCATAACATGCAAGTAGTCTTATCACTAGGAATCACTCATTTCTTATCATGTGGCCAATAGACTCTCCACTACTAGGAATCACAATGTTTTGACATGTGATCAGTAGTCACTCCACTACTAGGAATCACAACGTCTTGACATAGGATTAGTAGACCATTTCATTACTAGAAATCATAATGTCTTGACATATGATCAGTAGACTCTTTTACTACTAGGAACTATCACGTCTTAACGTATTATCAGTAATCTATTTACTACTAGGAACCACAATCTCATAACTATGTAGCCAGTGGTCTCACACCTTCTAGGAACCACCAGTTTCCTATCTTTGTGATCAGTGATCTTGTACTCACTAGGAGTCAACAACTTAAGAATATATTTGAAATTTTAAAAATTCAGAAAACATATTCACCCACCCTGTCGGGTTGTGTCATTTTTACTTTCAACCAAAGTCGCATAGCGATCATATATGATATAATTGACATAAGATAACATACTAATCGCCTCTGATTAATTTAGAGATATCATCATGCAATCTTATGATTTCCTTTAATCACATTTGATCTCTCTAGATCTTCCTTTAAGAACCTCGCAAGGTTCAAGGTTGTTAGGTGAAATAACATTTCCTATTGTCACCTTTTGAAGCCATTTCTGAACCATCACAACAGAATTTCACTTTCTTTGTTTCCAGAAATTAAACTTAATACTAGAAAATCCCACAATTGTAAATTTAATTTTGGAGTTATTATTATTATTTTTTTGTAACAAAAATTAAAAACTAGTTTGGAATTACATGAATAATTGAACCTTAAAACCGAGTGTCTAGTTTTGAACTTCTGATTATTAGTCTTCTAAATCCTCCGTGTAATAGTAAGAAATTGTGGGATATCAAAATATTGTTGGGCTAATGACACAAGGGTTTCAAAAATAAAATTATTTGATTGTTGATCATTGATTTATCTCTGTTTAATGTGGGCAAAAAATAATGAGAAATCACTAAGAATATTATTTTTTTAATAATAACTGTGTAATAAGCGGGTGAAATAGAAGTATAATCGAGAAAGCAAAGTAAATATGCTACACGTAACAAGATTTTAAATTTTTTTGATTTTTTGGGGTGCAGTGGTGCAGTTATATACACCATCTATATTGATACATATTATTTGAAAAGAAAACTTAAAAATAGTGAATTAGAATAACATCATGCCATAGATGAGTGATGTAAAATGGTAAAAATAAATAAAATAAAATAAATATGAACAATTTTTAAATAAAAATTAAGAGATAAACTATAATTTTTTATTTTTTATTTTGCATTTAAGTTATTGATAAGCCAAACGTAATAAAATCTTGGGCAAATTACAAACACTCTCCTCGAGGTTTGGTAAAAATACAGATTTCTCCCTGAGGTTTGAGAAATTACAACTTGCCCCCTGAAGGTCAAATTTTCATAATAAATTAGAAAAAATTAGGAGGGAATCTGTATGAAAATAAAAACCTCAGGGGGCAATTTGTTATGAATATATAAATCTCAAGGGACGGGATGTAATTTCTCAAATCTCATAAGAGAATCTGTATTTTCACCAAACCTCAAGGGGGGTGTTTGTAATTTATCCTAAAATCTTATATCGTGAAAAAAAATAATAATTATATAATTAATTCAGTCATTCATTTTCTTCCAAGCCTTATTATCATACATATCATTTACATACATGGTATAACTAGTCATTAAAAGAAAATTGAATGTTGACTATGGCTATATTTGATTTGATTATGTAAAAGAAAAGAAAGAAAGAAAAACAAAAGTGAGAATTTTAATAGTTGTTAAAATTGATTTAGCTCTACCAATTTCTCACATTTTTTTTTATGGGCAAAAGGAAAATAAAATTAATGCAATCAACAAAATATAAGACTGATAACTAGATTGACACATGACCGTCAAGCACAATCATGTGCGAAAACCCAGCAGTTAGCAAGGAAACAAGCAGCCAAACATAAGAGAAATATATACGCATTACAACAAATTAATATTTTAAAAATAATGTCACTTTTTAAGGACCGAACATCTTAGTCAACTTTTGTGATTTTTATTCATTTTATATCTATAACAAAACAGAATGAGAAGGCATTATACAGGACAATGGCTTGTTTTAGAAAGTTGGCTAAAGAATGAGAAGGCATTATATAGGACAATAGCTTGTTTTAGAAAGTTGGCTAAAGGTTGATTTTTTAATTTTTAAAATTTTTTTTTTATAAAAAAATATATAAAAAAATAAAAAAAAGTGATGTGACTCAAAATAAATCTATCGGGCCAGCGCGACACATTTAGAGTCGGCACTAGCATGAGACGAATCTTAGCGTGCATTGATGGGCTGATGTTTTGGGCCCAATAGTACAGGTACTAATAGTCCTGGACACGACACAAGCGACATAACAAGCACAAGAAAAATTATTTCATTTAATTTTGAATAATTCTACGGGAAATATCATTTTGTTTTTTAAATTATTACTCGAAAATCAATTCAACCCTTATTTTTTTAATTATATCAATTTTATACTTAAATTATTTAATTTTGAATCAATTTCACCCTTGTCGTTAGTTGCCATTTATAATTAAACGACATTCACTGATGTGATATTAAATTTCATTTAAAACATTATTTTGACACCCAAACTATCCGGAAAAAATCAATTAGACCCCTAATATTAAAAAAAAATTAATTTAAATATTTAATAATAACTTTTCTTCTAAAAAAGTGAGAAAAATAAATTTTGAATAAAAAAATTGAGTATTAGTTTTGTTGATTGTTATTTAGAAAGTAATTGCTAACTTTTGCATTAAATTGTCATTCAATTGATGATACAACCGAGTAGGTATTAATCTCAATTTTGTAGGCAAATCTCGACATATTCATTTTTATCGTTCAATATAATTTTTCAAACGTCAAAAAAAGATATTACTCTCATAATAAGTAGACTAAATTTTTACCAACTCAATTTTGAAATTATTATTAGTTGATCAATTTTATTGAAATTAATTTGGGGAATAAGCTAGCTATAATTGAGCGTGCTCACACACATAGAGTAGCTAAGGAATTTTTGGCTCAATTAGTTTCTCCAAGATCCACTCAAGATAATTTGAGACTTAAAGAGATAATTCTAAAAAATGATTTTTATATATTTTTAATTATTTTTTTTTGCAAAGTATATTATTTAATTTTTTATTTTTCATTTTTGAAATATTTAAATTTAATTTTTTTAATATTTGGAGGTCTAATTGATTTTTGAGGTATAGTTTGGAAAGTAAAACAGAGTTCCAAATGAAATTTAATGTCATATCAGCAAATTATGTAAGATTTTCGATGACAACTAATGATGGGGCGAAATCGATCCAAAATTGAATAGTTTATATGTAAGATTGATATAATTGAAAGTATCGGGGTTGAATTGATTTTTAGTTTAAGGGCAAACTAATATATTTTTATTATAGATATTTACAGTCTTACTAAAACTACAAAAGGCTAAATATGATTAGTTGTCAAAAAAACAATCATTCTTGTACATCCAATGGGAATTGGTGTGGCTGCTGTGCGGGGTGCACAGCAACCACTGCTGTGCATTCAATTGGGCCCTTTTCGGGGCCCATTTTGATAATCTGAACCGTTTACATTTTAGAATGCATCAAGTAGAATATACCTGTAAAAAATCAAGTTAATCAGATATCGTTTACCGATTCATCCACTCACATTTATATTCATTTTAATACTTTAAATCACAATTGTTATTTATTTTTGTAGATGGCGCAGTTGTGGGGATATATTTTCTGAGTACCAACACGTGGCAAGGTGATGCCGACGTGTCAGCCGAGGTGCCACGTGTCCTGGTCGTGACGTCGAGGTGATCTCGGCAAGGCCGAGGTTATCTTCGAAGATATTGGAATCCGAGATAAGTGGATAAGGGACAAGAGTCCTAGAATGAAAAGGGAACTCAACCTGGATGAGGGATAAGAGTCCTAGAATGAGAGAAGACTTTAGTTTGTGTTAAGATAAGACTCTTAGAGAGTTTATCCAAAACTTACTGGGAGTCCAAGATTAGCAATAATCCTGAGTCCATAGAAGTTAGGCTTCTATTGGGACTAGGTTTATATTGGTTATAAAAGAAAGGCACCCCCATGGATCTAAGGTATACTTTTGATACTCAAACTTGTGAGTTTAGCACTTGATTTATCTTTGAGAGATATACTGACTTGATCGTCGGAGTGCCCCCGGGTGGACGAACCACCGCCGGAATTTTCTCTTTCTGTTGCAGGTCAGCCAGGTGCCATCTATTCTGCCGGTGCTCTCCAGCTGGTTACTAAGCGGGCAATGTGGCCAGAAAATCACTCACACAATTTGGCGCCGTCTGTGGGAAAGAAACAAGAATAGATGGCCAATGACGGACAGAAGGATCAGACTGGAGACAACGCTCCTGCTAGGAATGGGAGATCTATCAACCTCGACGTTGAAGGGGACAATCGCAACACAGAAACTCGTTACCAGAGTCATGAAGTGAAAGACACTGGCCAGGAAGGTGACGCACCAAAGACAACAGATCGAAGCGGATACTACAACGAAGATGACCTCCAGGTATGGAAGGATAGATACCTGCGGAGGAACGAAGACCCTTCCAGAAGGGATGCAAAGACAGGGGGCATGAGCGCTCCCAAGGAGATAATATTCAAGTATAGAAGAACTCATCCTGCGTGAGCAGATCCCGGATTCCAGATCCTGGATCCCAGATCCGAGAAGACATGATCTCAGCCTAGACAAGTAGGCCCGAGAAGACGAGAGCTCAACCTAAGTGAGCAGATCTTGGATTCCAGATCCCGGATCCTAGAAGACATGATCTCGGCCTAGATGAGTAGGTCTGAGAAGAGAAGAGCTCAACCTGAGTGAGCAGATCCAAGATTCTAGCAGACAAGATCTCGGCACTTAAGTCCGAAAAGAGAAGAGCTTAGTGAGTAAATCTCAGATCCCAGAAGATTAAAAAGAAAACACACAAGGTTGGACTGCAGTTAGTCAGGTTGAAGACCTTTTATAAAGTTTGCAAAGGAGTATGTGGAAGCCATGCAGGGGGCAGAGAGAAGAAGAATATGTTTACCACTTGTTGAAATTTGTAGCAATTTACAAGTTGGTTAAACCGAGATGATATTTACCATTTGTTGAAATTTGTAGCAATTTACAAGTTGGTTAAACCGATATGATGTTTACCACTTGTTGAAATTTGTAGCAATTTACAAGTTGGTTAAACCGAGATGATGTTTAACACTTGTTGAAATTCTGTGTGAATTTACAAGTTGAAGTTAAACCGAGATCATATTTAACACTTGTTGAAATTCTGTGTGAATTTATAAGTTGAAGTTAAACCGAGATCATATTTAACACTGAGGTCAAAACGGTTGAAGAAACTTGAAATAATGCTTAACGCTTGTTGAAATTAAACCGAGATCATATTTAACCGTCTTGAAATTTGTAGCAATTTACAAGTTGAAGTTAAGCCGAGATAATTGTTTATCTTCACTTGTTGAAATTGTGTGAGTGATTTTCCGACCACACTGCCCGCCTAGTAATCAGCTGGAAAAGCACTGGCAAAATAGATGGCTTCAGCTAACCTGTAACAGAAAGAAAAGGTTCCGGCGGTGGTTCGTCCACCCGGGGGCACTCCGACGATCAAGTCAGTATATCTCTCAAAGATAATCAAGTGCTAAACTCACAAGCTTAAGCATAAAAAGCATACCTTAGACCCATGGGGGTGCCTCTCTTTTATAGTCAATACAATCCTAGTCCCAATAGGAGCCTGGCTCTAATGGACTTAGGATTGCTGCTAGTCTCATGCATAGTGTAGACGTCCCCGAACGTCCCGAGGGAAGTCCCTGTTTTGTTCATGTGGGCTTACTACAGTTCAGGACTCAATGTCACGGTTCTTAATCTAATCCCACAATGTGCAATGCGAGACTGATAAATCACCAAAGAATCCAAATCCGGTAAATCTGCTTATCTCGGATTCTGATATCTTCGGAGGTAACCTCGGCCTATCCGAGATCACCTCGGTGCCATGACCAGGACACGTGGCACTTCGGCTGACACGTCGGCGTCACCTTGGCCACGTGTTGGTACTCAGAAAATATATCCCCACAACTGCCCCCTAGGTTCTATTACCTCGGCATTCTGAGGTGATGGAACCTATATCTGTATTTTCTTCCAGTAAATCGGCTTAAAATTTGATAGCCGAGATCATTCATTTCTGGCCGACATGCTTTCCCTAAAAAATCAAGATTTTTAAGGAACTTCTCACGCGCATGAGCTGTCATGCACTTCAACCCAACCGTTTTAGACATACGTTTCCAACTTATTGGTTCGTACATGTGACGCGCTTGTTAGCCACCTCTTTTCTCACGTGCGCCGTCTGACGCCCTCGTTCTTCTAGGCGTATTGATTGCTTTTGCCGCCGTTTCTGTTTAATCAAAAACATTTTTCCCTTTTTCCCGTCTCTTCACTTTTTCATTCAAATCTCCTGCTCTCTCTCTCTAGCTTTCGAAATCCTCCATTGCTCAAACTTCCAAAGTTCTGTAACCTCTTCCATTCACCCCTACCGGCGAGATTTCCACCGGTTTTCTGCTCCTGAAATCGTCGTAGGACATTGGCTAATCCCTTTCCGGCTTCCCTTTTTCTGGTAAGCTACTATTCCTTTCGTTTTTAGTTCCTTGATGTTTCTTCTTCTTTTGCTGTCGCCATTACTGTACTGTTTCAAGTTCTTTTAATTTATAAACCGTACATCCGAATGCATTCATCCATGATTTTGCTTTTGCCTATATTTTGAACACACGCACTGTTTCACCACATCTTTACACTTTTGCCACTGTTTTTGGCCATATACTTTTGTATTTTTCATGTTCTTGATAGCCCATCTCAATTCTTGTTTTTGAAACTTCGTTTTTGTTTTCTGTTTTTTGTATCTTTTCCAGATTCTTGCTTTTCAATCCGTGTTTCCATAGATTTAGGTCTTAGGATTTGTTTGTAGAACCCAGGATTTAGGGCAAAACTGAAACATTCCTTACAAATTTCTGTACCAGCCCAAACCTAGGTTTTTGCCGAGGTCCCAATAACCTTTCAAAAACTTCTTCTGAGGCCCACCTTCTAAGATTAAGCCGATATCATGGGTATTTGGAAACATAAGGTAAACACCCCCTCTAAACTAGAATACTTTAGACAGGAGTTTGAAATCCCAGCCGATGTCAATCTGAGGTTGGCTGGAGATGATGACTCCATCATGCCTACCGAAAACTCCATGCCCTTCCCTATAGTCGCCTTTATAGAGTGTGGACTTCGGCTTCCATTAAACATTCTCTTTCGTGAGGTTCTCCATTACTATAAGTTGAACCCCATGCAATTGGCAATCAATTCCTATCGAGTGATCTTTGGTATTATAGCCCTAGCTAAACGGAAAAATGCTAGGATCACCCTTGCCGACATCCAATATTGCTATACCATGTGTGGCCTTAACTTGAAAGAAAAAGGCTACATTTATTACCTTAAGCCGAGGTCCACAGAATTCAAAATTGTAGCCGACCTCCCAGACTCCAACAAAGGGGCTAGAGATGATTATTTCATTATCTCGGGGAACTGGGAGTTTGCCCCAGATGAAGACCTCTACCTCTTCCCTCTCCCACGATCAGTCTTTATAGAGGGTAATGGTAAGAGCCCTGCATTCATACTTGCTTTACTTTTAAAGTCTTCTATATTTTATCTGTTTCCTGATGTCTGCTTTGCCTTTACTTTTGCAGTTCTGCCTCAGCCGCCAAAAAACTTTTGCCAATCCTTTGTTCCCAGCAAGGATTTAAAGAAATTACTGGACCTGCCAGTTCAGAAGCGAAAGGCCCCCCTGCTTCTCAACTTCATCCCGACATACAAATCAGCTCTCCCCGACGTCCCCAGAAAAAAGAAGAAGAAGAGCTTATCTCCACCTTCTGCCACCACCCCACAGACTGCATCCACATCTCGGACAGATCAGGGGTCAACATCTGATCCAGCAGATCAGCCATCTTCTTCAGTTCGAAAACGTCGGCGACGACTTGTCCTAACTGCCGAGATGGGTCGCCCTAAGCCTGTCGCAAAAGATCTTCTGGCCAGCATTCCATCATCTGTTGATGAGCAACTAACCCAAACCCTTCCTCCATCGAAGCCAAAGAGAATAAAAAAGGCCCAACCAAAGGCTAAAGTTACTCAGACAGAGTCTGAGGATGCTTTGCCTATATCAAAGTTGGCTGAGAGCGACAAACCTCAACCCTTTGCTGGGAAGAGGCGCTTTGAAACTCAGCCATCAAAATCCCCAAAATCCAAAAAGCCAAGGTCTTCTTCCGCGACGACTTCGGGGTCCAAACAGAGCGGTGCCCCTTGGACTCCAAAAATTACTCTGGAGGACAAGCCAGTCATGTCCTCTGATAGTGCCGATGATATCAACGTCGGTGTAGCACTCAGTACAACTCTGCTTCTACCAGGGGACTTGGAACGAAATGCTGGCTTTAACGAGTATGAGAATTACGCCCTGATGTTACAGCACTCCTCTTAGGTAGATGTCTTCTATTTGGTAATCGTCCTCTTTTATACTTTGAATATTCTCTAACACTTCTGTTTTCTTTCAGGCCATCCAACATGCCCACTCATTTTCAATGTAGTCTTTCGAAAATCGGGAAAGGCTTGTTGAGATGAAGAGGGAGTTCTCTTCCCTCCAAAAGACCAACAAAGGTCTTCAATCGAAGATGAAAAAACTAGAGGACCAGGCCGAGGCTGCAATAAAGGCCCAGACCAATGCCGAACAGAAGACTGAGGCCGCTGAAGCCATAAGGAAAGTGGCTGAGTCTCAAAAGAGAGAGGCCGAGGAAAAGATGGCCCAAGCTGAAAAAGAGCTTCAGGAAGCCCTGGCCACCAAAGAAGCTGAAATCAAAGAAGCCGATGAAAAGGCATATTCACAGGGCATGGCCGACGTCACTGAGGCCTATGAAAAACAAGTGAAGGAGGCATGCAACAAGGGTTTCACCCTTGGTTGGATGTCCCTTCTTAAAAAGCTTAATATTCCTGATGACTCTCCTTTGCGCAAGGCCGACGCCATTCCCTTGCCATTTCCTCCAGCCCCAACTCCAAGTGAAGATGTCAGCGAATCTGATGCTGAGGATGAGGCCGAGGAGGAAGAGGACGAGGCTTTGATTAGAAAATCCAAAGACGCTAATGGGGCCAAGTCCCCTCCTCAGAATGAGCAAGTCCTAAACTTGACTCAGGACGATGAAGGTGATTTAGTTCCCATAGAAGCTGTTCCTGAGATTGCACCAGCCGACATCCCTTCTGAGGTCAAGACGGTTGAAGAAACTCTTCAGGAAATTGACGCCGAGATAGCGGCAGAGAAGGTGGCCAAGGTGGTATCTGATCTTCAATTTCAACAATCTGGCGGAGAGGAGTCTTAGCTTTAAGTCTTCTTCTTATTTGTATTTTCTTGTTTCTTTATCTTAGGGAAGGATGTATGTTCTTTGTATGACCGATGTGCCCCCCTTTTTTCTTTGAATGTTAATACAAGGTTTCTCCTTTATTGAATGCTTGTACTTCTATCTTCTCTTCTTTGTCTTCATATGATTCTATACTTAGAATATTCTGCATATATGTACTCATTCTTCTTTGTACAATCTTCTCGGGGTAACATACCTTGGTTATGCTAATCTGATGATATACCTCGGCAATTTTCTTGTTTTTGGTTTATCTTCAACTTGTAAATTACTACAAATTTCAACAAGTGAAGATAGACAATTATCTCGGCTTAACTTCAACTTGTAAATTGCTAAGCGTTAAGCATTATTTCAGTTTAACTTCAACTTGTAAATTGCTACAAATTTTAACAAGTAAAGATAAACAATTATCTCGGCTTAACTTCAACTTGTAAATCGCTACAAATTTCAACAAGTGAAGATAAACAATTATCTCGGCTTAACTTTAACTTGTAAATTGCTACAAATTTCAACAAGCGTTAAGCATTATTTCAGTTTAACTTCAACTTGTAAATTGCTACAAATTTAAACAAGTGAAGATAAACAATTATCTCGGTTTAACTTCAACTTGTAAATTGCTACAAATTTCAACAAGCGTTAAGCATTATTTTGGTTTAGCTTCAACTTGCAAATTGCTACAAATTTCAACAAGTGAAGATAAACAATTATCTCGGCTTAACTTCAACTTGTAAATTGCTACAAATTTCAACAAGCGTTAAGCATTATTTCGGTTTAACTTCAACTTGTAAATTGCTACAAATGTCGACAAGCGTTAAGCATTACTTTGGTTTAACTTTAACTTGTACATTGCTACAAATTTCAGCAAATGAGAAGAAACAATTATCTCAACTTATCTTCAACTTATAAATTGCTAAAAATTTCAACAAGTGAAGATAAACAATAATCTCGGCTTAACTTCAACTTGTAAATTGCAACAAATTTCAACAAGTGAAGATAATTACTCTGGTTTAACTTCAACTTGTAAATTGCTACAAATGTCGACAAGCGTTAAGCATTCATTGTCTTCTCTCTCCCAATGTCGAACCTGGTTCTACGGTGTTCTCATATATCTCAGAAACAATCATTAGTATTCTTTATAACTTATAACTTGGAGAATCCCTAGCTAAGATTCTATTGATGAGTTTGGGCAAAAACTAACCAAGGAACATCTAATGATAGAAAAACTTTCAAATACAAGTGTGCTCAAAAGTCTTGGCAATGCTTGCTTCCTCATTATTTTCAAGCCGTATGCTCCACTTGCCCGTCTACCGACAGTAATTCTGTAGGGCCTCCAGTTTGGGCCAAGCCTTGCCATCTCTTTGGATCCTTCTTGTTGGCCAACAACTTTTCTTAGTACCAGTCCGCCACACCTGAAAAATCCTTGGATTGACCTTCTTCATTGTAAGCCTCTAGCAAGTTGCTGCTGAACGTATGTGCAGCTGAATTGCAGCTTTCTCCCTTCTTTCTTCTAAGAGATCCAGATCTCGGGCTAGAAGTATGTCCTTAGTCTCATTCTCTACTCCCTGGGTTCTGATTCCTGGGATGCCGATCTCCAGTGGGATGACTGCTTTTGTGCCGTAGGCTATGGCAAATGGGGTTTCCCCTGTTGATCTTCTCGGCGTAGTCCGATATGCCTAGAGTACATTGGGCAATTCGTCTACCCACTTTCCTTTTGCTGCCTGCAGCCTCTTTTTTATCCCATCCAAAATTACTTTGTTGGATGCTTCTGCTTGCCCATTGCTTTGGGAAAAACTTGGTGTTGAAAAGTAATTTTTTATTTTGAATTTCGCACAGAAGTTCTTGATGAGTTTGTTGTCAAACTGCGTTCCGTTGTCGGCAACTATTGCTCTTGGAATGCCAAATCTGGTGATGATGTTTCTCCATATGAAATTATTGACGTCCACATCTCGGATTTTGGCAAGAGGTTCCACTTCTATTCACTTCGTGAAGTAATCTGTTGCTACCAGCAAGTACTTCCTTTGCCCAGTTGCTTGGGGCAATTGCCCAATGAGATCCATGCCCCATTGGGCAAATGGCCAAGGACTAGATATAGGGTTCTGGTCAGCAGCTGGCTGGTGTATCAAAGGTGCGAACCTTTGGCATTGTTCACACTTCTTCACGTAGGCTTCTGCATCTTTTTGCATGTAGGGCCACCAATACCCCTGGGTAATGGCCCTGTGAGCTAGTGATCTGCCCCCAGCGTGGCTTCCACAAATCCCTTCATGAATTTCGTATAGAAAATCTTCAACCCGCAAAGGGTGTACGCACCTTAAAAGGGGTCCTGTGAAGGACCTTCTATAGAGATGTCCATCTGCTGTCAGACTGAATCTTGCCGATTTCATTCTGATCTTGTGTGCCTCCTTATGGTCTTTTGGCAGCTTTTCCTCTTTCAGGAATGTAACAATTGCATCCATCCAGCTTGGTCCCAAGTCTACACACATTGCTTCTTGCTCTGTGATCGGCTATTCTATGCTCGGGCTTGACAGATAGTCAATCATTATTGTTCTTGTTTTTCCAGTTTGCATTGAGCTTGCCAAGTTGGCCAACGCGTCGGTGTGGTTGTTATCATCTCGGCTGACTTGAAGAAGTCGGCAATTGCGAAACAAGGCTACCAGTCTGATGACCTCTTTTGCGTATGCCGACATCCTCTCATCTCGGGTTGCAAACTCTCCTATTGTTTGATTTTCTACAAGTTGTGAATCACAAAAAATTATTACCTCATCTGCTTCCGCTGCCACTGCTAGCTTCAGTCCTGCAATCAGTGCTTCGTATTTTGCCTTATTGTTTGAGGCCTTGAACCCCAATCGAATAGACTGTTCCAATATCTCCCCATCAGGAGATATTAACACTACTCTTGCCCCCGCTCCTTGCCGGTTTGAACTCCCATCGACAAACAGGCGAAATGAGTCGCCGATGTAAATGCTGCAGGGTCTTAGTTTTTCTTTTCCTTGTTCTTTTGTCTTTGGCTGGGCTTCTCCTTGTTTGCTTGGACATCGTTCATCTTGGCTCAATGGGGCCTGATGTTCGATGGATTCCGGCGTAAATTCGGCTACGAAGTCGGCCAAAACTTGGCCCTTAATTGCTGTTCTCGGCTTGAACTCCAGGTCGTACTGGCTCAAGGCCACTGCCCATCTTGCTATTCTTCCAGTTAAGTCTCCTTGTTGTAACAAGAGCTTCAGTGGGTGTTCTATTAGCACTATAATCTTGTGCGCTTGAAAGTAATGGTTCAGCTTCTTTGAAGCCATTACTAAAGCTAGCGCTAACTTTTCCATGGGTAGATACCTTGTTTCTGCATCGGCTAAGGTTCTGCTTACATAGTAAACAGCCTTTTGCTCCTCTTTTCCTTCACGAATTAACACCGCATTTATTGCATGCTCTGAAACGGCTAAGTACAAAAACAGTTTTTCTCTAGGTTCAGGTGTTGAGAGGACTGGAGCCGTCGTCAGATATTTATTTAGGTCGGCCAAGGCGGCCTCACATTCCTCTGTCCATAGGAAGTCTGTGGCCTTCTTTACCAGGTTAAATAAAGGTTTACATTGTCTGAGCTTCGACTTATGAACCTGTTTAGGGCTGCGGCCCTTCTAGTAAGCATCTGAACCTATTTTGCCGACGTCGGGCTTTTTAGCTTAAGGATGGCCTTGATTTGATCTGGGCTGGCCTCAATGCCCTTTCTTGTTACCAGGTACCCCAAAAATTTACCTGATCCAACTCCAAATGCGCATTTCGATGCGTTGAGTCGGAGCCGGTATGTTTTGAGTATCTCAAAGACCTCTTTTAGGTCGGTAAGATGACCCCTTGGTTCCTTGGTCTTCACGACCATGTTGTCAATGTAGACTTCCACTGTTTGGCCAATCAGATTTTTGAACATCTTGGTTACCAACCTTTGGTAAGTTGCTCTTGCTTTTTTCAACCCAAAAGGCATTACCTTGTAACAATATAGTCCTTTCGGGGTGATAAACGCTGTCTTCTCTTCGTCTGGGGGGTACATGGCTATCTAGTGGTATCCTCTGTAAGCGTCCAGGAAGCTCATCCTTCCATGTCCAGATGTGGCATCTACTAACTGGTCAATCTTGGGTAGAGGAAAGCAGTCTTTGGGACAAGCTTTGTTAAGGCTTGTAAAATCTACGCAGACCCGCCATTTACCGTTCTTCTTCTTTACCACTACTGAGTTGGATAGTCATGTCGAGTAATGAACTTCTCGGATGGCCCTGGCCTCTAGAAGTCTGTCCACTTCTTCTTCTACTGCTTCGACGTGCATCAACGTCGGTCTTCTGGCTCGCTGAATCACAGGTTTTGCCGACCTGTCGACATTCAGTCTGTGGCAAGTGACCTCGGGGTCAATGCCAGGCATTTCGTAAGGTGTCCAGGCGAACACCTCAATGTTGGCTCTTAGAAAAGTCTCCAACTCTTTTTCTTCCTCTTCGGCTAAGCCCGAGGCGAGAAGAAAGAAGCGTTCTTCATCCCCATCCTGAACGAGGATTTTCTTCAGCGTCTCTTCGCTCTTCTCGGCTAGTTCTTTGCCGACGTCTTCCAGGACATTCACGTCCTCATCTTCAATTTTTGCCTTTTCTGGTTCTCGAATGTTGCAGGTGGATTTCATTGCTGCCATGGAGCAATTCTTTGCCTGCAGTTGATCTCCTCTGACTTCTCCAATCCCATGCTCTGTTGGGAACCGCAGTAGTTGATGCAATGTTGAGGGAACTGCCCCCATTGCATGCAACCATGGCCTTCCCAAGATGATGTTGTATGGCGAAGGTGTGTCAATCACCATGAATTCTGTCCTGATCTTCTTAGTGCCAGCTTGTACTTCCAAGTTTGTTGCGCCCAGCGGCCACGTCGGCGTTCCATTGAAGCCGACCATCGGGCCATTTGATTGCTCCAAGTCATCAGCTCTTTGTAACATCTAACGTACATGATGTCGCAAGAGCTGCCTTGATCAATCAGGATGCGTTTTACTTGGCACTCCCCAACCTGGAGGGATACTACCAAGGCATCATTATGGGGATACTGGACCATCTCTAGGTCAGCTTCAGTAAACGCTATCGTCGGTCCCTGGCATTCTTCAGGCCGCGGTCATTTATGTCCAACCTGGTTCACGTGCTGCAGGTGTTTTACCTTCTGGGTCTCCCCTCGTATGTCATTTTCGTTCACCTTTGAGTGAATTACGTTAACCACCCGTGGTCCTCCTGCGGGGGGAGGCGGAGCTGCTGGTGCTTGAGGCAATCTTGCCTGTTCTTCTCTAGTCCTGGCCTCATCAACAAGGTCCCTTAGATGTCCTTGCCTTACCAAGTCTTCTAAGTGTGTTTTTAGGGCTCTGCAGCCCTGAGTTGGGTGCCCTTCTTCATTGTGGTAAGCACAACGCCTACCGACATTTCTTCCCATGAATTCCCCTGGTGTTCTTGTCGGTCCTCTAAAATAGGGTTGGTTTCGTATTTGATCCAAGACTTTGTGGATCGGGACTCGGAATATAGTCGTTACTGCCTGTTTCGCTTTCAAGTCCGTTTCTTACGTGGTCGGTCCGTTGTTACCTCGACTTCGCTTCGGCGAGCTGTTTCCTTTCTCCTGCTTTATTTCTTTATTTCCCGACGTATCCTCCTCGGCTCTGGCATACTTCTCGATTCTTGCCATGAGTTCTTCCATGCTTTTTGGCAATGTCTTTGCCAAAGATTTTCGTAGTGGGCAGTCATCTTTCAGGCCGTTCTTGAAGGACACGACTGCCACCTCTTGGTTGTAATCAGGTATTCGATTGAACACCTCGTAGTACCTTTTGCGTAGGCCCTAAGGTCTTCATCCTTGGCGATCTTTAAAGCCATCAGTGCGTCGACCCTTAAGGGTTGAAGTTTATTTGTCACAAACCTGGCCACAAACATCTCGGCCAGGCCTTCCCAAGTCTTTACGCTTCCCTTGGGTAGTTTATGAAACCAATCTGATGGAATTTCCCCGAAGGATGAGGGGAATACTTTGCAGAGCAACGGCTCATTCCCACTATACAATGCCATTGAATTCAGGTATAGTCCAACGTGAAAGTTGGGATCTGACTTACCATCATATATTTGGAACCTCGGCATACTGAATCTTTTTGGTACTTCAAGTTTGTCTAGTTCCATCGAGAATGGTGTCCTCAGCTTAATCGGGGATGTTACCTCGTCTTCAACATTCTGTTGTTTCCTCTTGAGGTAATCTCTTAAGTCTTCTTTACTCCTCCCTGGAGCTCGGCTATCTTTAGACTTCAATCTTTTCGGCACACTACTCTCAGTCTCGTGGTGGGTTCGTTTTGATCTCTTTCCATGTGTTGTGTTGAAGCATAGCGCCTGCCCTTGAACATGCCGATGTTCTTTGGGCTCTGGGTCTTTCGTGTGATACGTTCTTTGGGACTACTCTCGTCTCGGCTCCTCTCGTTCGATTTCCCTGGAAGGTCGGTGAGAGTGCCTTTCGCTCCTAGCGTGCTGAGGGACTTCGGGAATTGTTCTTCCTCCTCCCTTCTGGGTATTAGTTGCTGGCATCGGCATATCCTGTAGCGGGTATGGTGGCTGCATGACATTGTTTTGCATCATGAAGTTGACGACCGACTGTAGGTCTGCCAACTTGTTCGCCAATTCTGTTATTTCCTCATCCCTCCGTAGGCATCTATCCCTCCATACCTGAAGGTTGTCTTCTTGATAATATTTGCCTTGGTCTGTCCTCTTCGAAGTATCGCCCTCATGGACGACGTCTTTTTCACCGTGGCCTTGGTCATGAGTTTCTGCATTGTGGTTGTCTCCTTCAACGTCAAGGTCAATTGGTCTGCCACTCCCAGCAGGAGTGTCGCCCCCAATGTTTTCCTTCTGTCCGTTACTGGCCATCTATTCTTCTAAGATTCCCACAGACGGCGCCAAATTGTGTGAGTAATTTTCTGACCACACTGCCCGCCTAGTAATCAGCTGGAAAAGCACGGCAGAATAGATGGGTACATCCAATGGGAATTGGTGCGGTTGCTGTGCGGGGTGCACAGCAGCCACCCCAATTCCCATCCAATGATATGTGAATACACATTCTTTTAGTAAGATTTTTTTATTTTAGGAAGTTGGTTAAAAGCTTTTTTTTTTTTTCAACTTGATTTACTTTTTTTTTATTTTAAAAAATGTGTAAAAAAGTAAAGAACTTTTAATTTTAACCATCTTCCCAGAAAGGCTACATGTAATATTACTTTTTAATTTTTTGTGTCAAATGTTTAGCATTACGCCCAACAACTATTATAATGGCTAGATTCAATTAAAATTTAACTTTAAAAGACAATCACCAAACCATTCTCCACTAATATGAGTCACTGTTTTTGACTTACATAGATGGTTTTGAAACCTTTATATATATATATATATATATATATTATTTTGCATTTAAGCTATTGATAAGTCAAACACAAAATGATGGCCAATGCATAAGCTCTTATATCATAAATAAATATAAAAAAAACATACAATTAAGCAGTCCAATTATTGATTTTCGTCCAATGTGTTTTATCATCGTTGATATAAAGCCATCAGGTGTGTGACATCCCAGTAGCAATTATGATCCTTTGAAGATGGAGTGTTGCAATAAGAGTCTATTCTATTATCGAAAGGAGCAAAACTTGCACCTTTGGCAACCCAGTAAAAATGGTTGAAAAAATAGAGTGCTTCCTATAATGTTAGGTTGGAATCTCCAACTGAATTCTTGACCATTTCCAAGTGTATGCATTCCAAGATCATCATCTTTGGATTGGCAATGAACTTGCAATTGCTCAGAGTTGGTTGGAAGGTTGTCGATAATATGAACCACATATGTTGGAAGAATCCCACACATAATGGTTGTGCAAAGAAAATGAAATGTTAGGATGACTAAAGGGAGGAATGACTTCTTCATATTGTATCTTTTCAAATGTCCAAATTATGTGATTTATGTTCCTTATTGTTGCCTTCCTTCACTCATTTATAGACACAGAATATCTATGCTGAATTTACATTTAAATAAAGTTGAATGTAGACCATGAATATTTGATTTGATTCTATATAGATCAGTACTGGATATATAAAAAATACTACTAAAAAATTGACCAAACACTCACATGGGTGTGGAACCCACCCCCAAGTAGGACCCACATCATGTAAGTGTTTGGTATAATTTTTGATAAAACATTTGGAGCTTCTAATATTTTTCTTTTGTAAACGAAAGGATGGCAAAGAAAAACAAATAACAAAATGCTAAAGAGCTCAAAATTTCTACCAAACACTCTCATATATGTAGAGATAGCAATTGGAACCCGACCCGAAGGGGACCTGATCCCCCGATCCCGAATTGAGCGGTTATTTTCCGAAAAATACCCTTGATGGACTGGGGATAGTATTAAAAATTGAATCCCCGATGATATTCGGGCCGGGGATGGGGATACATGTTTCAGTCCCAGACCCAGCTCGACCTCAGCCTCGATCCTCGCCCCCCTTGCCCCTCGACGTGAAATTACTATTTTGCCCCTATTTATATATATAATCTATGTGTACGTACAGGGTTTGCCTGAACACTCACTCACTCACACACAAACACAAAGTTGTTTCGCCTCTCTTTCTCTCTCTCTCTCTGCAAGTGCTCCCCACGACGTTGGCGGTGGCGGCGACTCCTCCGTTGTTCTCTCCCTCCTCCTATCTCGCCGATCTCCAATCTCACCGATGGTGGTGGCAGCAGCTCCTCCGACGTCCTCTCTTTCCTCACATTTCGCCAATCTTCGATCTCGCCAATAACAGTGGCGGCAGTTCCTCCGCTGTTCTCTCCCTTCTCCCAGATCTCGCTGATCTCACTGATCTTTCCTATCTCGCTGTCGCCGATCTCCCTACTCAAGAACATCACGGTGATGCCCTTTCCATTCGCTGCTGGACTCCGACGCCTTTCCCATCTCTTTGATTTTCCTTTTTTTGATCTGTTGTGGATAATGATTTTGTTGATCTGTTGTGTAAGTATACATGATCTGTAACAGATCATCTGTTGTTGATGTATGATGTTGTTGATCTGTTGATGATGTTGATCTGCCATTTTTTTTTTGGATTGAGGAATTTTTAGGGTCGGGGAAACCCGGTCCCCGTTAGAGGATGTGGGCGGGGGCAGTGGTAGTTTCCCAGTCAGGGATCAGGGCCGAGGACAAGAAAATTTTTGCCGTTAAGGATCGATGACGGAGAGTGTGATCCCCGGTCCCGTCCCGTTGCCATTCCTACATATATGGGTGTGAGATCCACATTTATGTGGATCCTACACCTATGTAGGTCCCACATCAGTGTGATCCCATGTAAGTATTTGATAATTTATTGCCATTCCTACATATATGGGTGTGAGATCCACATTTATGTGGATCCTACACCTATGTAGGTCCCACATCAGTGTGATCCCATGTAAGTATTTGATAATTTATTTTATTTTTAATATCGCTAACATAATTCCAAAAAAACAAATTTAAGGAAGAGTACAATTTTAATAATTAAGGGCAATTAGTGTCTTGCCAGGTGTTATTGGAGTTAGACATTAATTTGGCTGAAGTAATTTCTCACATTATATTTGTTTATTAATGTTCTAAAAATTGGACTAGTCACTGAACAAGAAAAGGAATTGGGTGAACAAGTCGCTGGTTCAATCATCAGGTCAAACTAAAATTGAATTATAGCGTCATAATTATTTTATAAATATATTAAAAATAAAAATTAATAATATAGGATTAAGATACATTTATTTAAATTTTAATATTCATATATAATTACATAAATATATTACCAATTTTGAACAAAAGCTAAAGTAATCGTACCACTCTCAATATAGTTATATTTTAAGAACAAATATATATGTTTGTACATATAATTTTTAGGAAATGTTATTTTAACCCCTAAATTATCACTCAAAAATCAATTCTATCCATATACTTTTAATTATATTAAATTTTAGGATAAACTATCAATAAGTTTTAATAGTTTAACTTAATTCCCATCAAATCCTATTGAAAATAAGTCATAGTAAAATTGTCGCTAAAAATAATTTTTTGTGACGATTTTTGGGTATGTGTCGTTAAAAATTGACAATAAATGACTTTTTTTGTCACAATTTTTATAAATTGTCACTAAAACTTACGATTAGTAACTTTTTTATGTGACAAAATTTTCAAACTGTCGCTGAAAATTAAAAATTAGTGACTTTTTTTGTGACGATTTTTTTTAAACTGTCGCTAAAACTTATAATTAGTGACATTTTTTGTAACAAAATTTTTAAACTGTCGCTGAAAATTAACAATTAATGACTTTTTTAATAGTATTTAATGAAAAATGCATTAATTATCCTAGGATCCATTGGACAATAAGTCCACGTATTAAGACCTACACGTAAGTCCCTTTTAATTTTACACAAAATCTATTCAATTTTAAATCAATTTCACCCTGCAATTAGTTACTATTTAAAATTAAACAAAATTTGCTGACGTAGTACTAAATTTCATTTGGAATTTCATTTTACCCCCAAATTATACTTCAAAAATCAATTAGACCCCAAATATAAAAAAAATTAAATTAAAATATTTAGTTAATAATTTTTTATCTCAAAAATGAAAAAAGAAAATAAATTTTAAATAATATACTTTGCAAAAAAATAATTAAAAACAATATAAAAACCCTCATTTAAAATTTTCTCTTTAAGTCTCAAATTATCTTGAGTTGATCTTAGAAAAACTAATTGAGCCAAAAATTCCTTGACTATGTGTGTGCGTGCGCAATTGTAGTTAGCTTACTCTCCAAATTAATTTCAATAGAATTGATCGACTAATAGTAATTTCAAAATTAAGTGTGTAAAAATTTAGACCATACTTATTATGAGAGTAACATCTATTTTTGACATTTGAAAAATTATATTGAATGATAAAAATAAATATGTTAAGATCTGTCTACAAAATCAAAATTAGTACCTACTCAACGTATCGTTGATTGAATGGCAATCTAACACAAAAGTTAGCAATTATTCTCCAAAGGATAATGTTGGGCTTATGTGCTTTAGGGTAGAGAGACTCACTATTTTTTGTAATAGGATTCCAACCCTTGTAACTTGTAAGTCTTTAAGACATTCATTTTGGACTTTTTTGTTTTTTTGATCAGCAAAGAAAGAGAGAAACTTTATTGATAAGATGAGCGAGAACAAGCACTAAAATACAATAATAAAGGAGGGAAGTGCAAAAATATCATAGCTATTACTCCACAATCCTAACTAAATTGACACCAAGAAGAAAACACAATCATCTATTAGCACTAAGTCCACAGATTGACGAGAAACCAAACACAATTCATTTTGGACTTTTATGTAGTATTGTATTACGTTATCATATACCATAGACTCACGTTTTGAGAGTTATGAATATGTAAATGCGTGTAATCTCCTTTTATAAATCCTTAAATTTTGAGAAAGGAAATATATAGAAAAGATATATATATTTTTTTTCTTTTTGGTAAATTAGATAGATATTTATTTTGATTATTATAATTGTTGTTAACTCTTGATAAGAGTGTTGGCTTTCGCATGTTGGAATTCCTAATTAGAAATCATCAATAAATTTAGAAAATGTGGGACGGTAGTCTTAAAGTTTAAAAGAAGCATAATAAAATTTTATAACTTTAACATAATTATGCGAGAAAAAAAACACACACAAACACACAACACACACCAAGCAAAGCATAATTTCATCAGTCCAGTTTGGACATAATGTTTTCACACATTATCTCACACACTCAATCTAATGTGTGTTATGCACGTATAATTAATTTAATGGTGATGTTTTATACATTAATTAATATATTAACTAATATATTAATTAGTATTATGTCATTATTACTGACTCTACTTATTATATAAATTATAAATAACTAAAACTTCTAAAATTATGTTATATCATTTGTTAGTATACTAGTTAAGACACACATTATTCTTAATTTAAACAATATGTTAACTATTCATTTGGGAAGTGTTTATTTTAATTTAAAAGTCAAAAAGATATTAAAAAAGTCAAAAACTAATAAACTATATAAAAAAGTCAGAATTTTATTCTCTCTACTTTTTATATTTTTTTTTCATAAAAAGTTAAAAGTTAAAAGTTATTCCAAACATATTAATTTTTTAGATAAATTACGCTAATACCCTATGAAGTTTCTATTTAATATAGATCCCCCTCACCCTTATCCATTGTCAGATTAAAATGACAGATTTATCCTTAGTCTATATACATATAAAATAATAAAATAATAGAGATATTTTGTTAATGTTATTTCAAATGAAATAACAATTATCTTATTTGGTTTAGCTCACGCAAAAAATTAAATTTTTTTAGTTTTTCATTTTTTATTTAATTTTTACTGAATTTTTTTTAATATTTTAAACAATTTTTTTTTTTTTTAGATACACCTAACCTAGATATACTTAAAAAATAATATTTTGTGATTTTTTTTTTTAAATTCACCAAATACAAAAAAATATAAAAATTCAATACATTATTTTATTTTGTTGTATTCAATGATTTTTTTTTAAAAAAAAAAATTGTATCAATTTTATACTTTTTAAATATATCTGAATTAAATCGATCTAATTTAGATATAATAGTGGAAATAAAAATGAAAAATTATATCAAAATTTTATACAAAAAATATCATAAAAATGTTATAATAGTGATACTATTGTAAATATAAATCATGTTTATTGGTGTTTTGTTTTAAAGTGAAAGGTCATTATTAAGCTATATCATTGTGTTTGAAAATTCTATATAAAATTTATGTTTGTATTTTTTTTTTTTTTGATCGGCAAAGAAAAAACTTTATTGATGTAAGAGCAAAATACAAGGTACAAAAACAACAAACATCAATAAAGAGAAGCAAGAGCAAGAGTATCACGATGAGTTAAATCATTCAAATTACGTTGGCGCCAAGATGCCCATCCTAACATTTGCTAGCATCCCCAAAGTTGGTGAGCAACCAACCATAGAGACAGGATAAACTCAAACTCAAAAATAGGAAGACACCAGCATTGCAAATTTGACACTGAAGAACAAAAGCAGAACCAAAAAAAAAAAAAAAATGCAGCAGCATTGCATATCAGTTCATCCTCTAATTCTGTAGCATCTAGCAGCAGCATATCTTCACCAACTAAATTAACTCTCAACAGTAGCAGCATACCTTCACAGCAGCAGCATACCTTTACCAACTAAATTAACTTTCAACTAAACACACTAGCATGTCTTCACCAACTCAGTCAATTCTGCAAAATTTGGCTTTTCCTCTTTACACAAAACACTCATTCCTGAGTTTTCAGACAGCTGAACGAAGTAGACCAGCAACATTGAACTTGACCCATAATAGTCCTCAGCTGAGTAGAGTAGACCAACAAAATAGAGCCTATTCTCCAATACAACCACTCCAGCACCTCTTCTCCAAATCAGCAAGAACAATACAGTAGCAGCCAGCCCCACTTCTCCAACAACAAACCAAATTGGTGATCTACCACCAACAGCAACTACACCTTTGCTCAAAACAGCAGCGGATATGCTTTTCCACCTCTTCAAAACTCTTCAACTGTGGTTTGAAGAATGGAGGGATCATGGCAATTTTACATATTCGGCCTTAATACAATTGCCTACTGCCATTACACAAACAAAATCTAACCTGCCTTAGATTGATAATGAAATCATTGACAGAGAACTGATGATTCCTGAACGCATCTTTAAACCAAAGAGCAGTCTTGATTTTTATTAGTTCACAAACTCCTTCCTCACTTGGAGCAACATCCTTAAAGATGCAATCATGTCTATGTTTCCACAATGCCCACAACATAGTAATAGGTAAAACTTTCCATATCAACCTCTCCTTCTTGTTAAGTCATACCCTATCCCACCCGTTTAGAAGTGACTCCACTAAGGCTGGAAGTACACCTTGTGCATCTCACTACTTTAAAATTTTTGTCCAAACTCTCCATGCCACTGGGCAATGCAATAACACATAGTTAAGTGACTCTACCTCTAATTTGCAGAAAATACATAGGGCTGAACCATTGGCAGCAAGAACACTAATACGTAGAAGGAAATATGTAGTCTTCAATCTGCCCTTCCTAGCAAGCCATCTAAAGAATTGAACTCTAGAGGGAATGTACTTCACCCACACCAACTTACTGGTTGGACATTTATTACCAAAACCAGCTGCCAGATTTTTGTACACAGATGAGACTGAAAGCTACTTGTTTTGGAGGCTGCCCATACTAGAACATCCTCTGCATCTGACCTTGTTATAAGGGTTGCCTCTAACAGAGTTAGCAATCTAGTAACCTCCTCATTTTCCCAGTCGTAAAGTTCCCTTCTGAACTGGAACACCCACTCTCCTACATTCACTTTCCTAATCATCATTGAATTTAAAGATTCTCCCTTATTAATAGCCAATCTATGAAGGAGTGGAAATTCCTCTTGTTGACTAACGTTTGCACACCATTTGTCACACCAGAACTTCACTCTATGACCATTACCAACTTTTATCTTGTAGTTTTCCAAAAAAAAACCTCACCAAACTGCTGTTCTGATGACTACCATCTACTATGTCCTTTCAAATTTTTGAGCTGCACCTATTGGAGTTAATTGTAGGCATTGAATTACCCTCCTCAACCTTGTATTTACTGTAGATAACTCTTCTCCACAATGCATTAACCTCAATACCAAACCTTCACCACCATTTTAATAAAAGACAATTATTAATCTCCAGAACTCTGCTAACCCCCAGACCCTTTTGCTCCACTGGTTTTGATACATCCTTCCAATTAACTAGATGTAATTTCTTTCTCAACTCAGACCCATCCCAAAGGAATGCTGCTTGAATTTTTTCAAACTCTCTTGCTACCCCTTTTGGCATCTTATACAAAAACAAATAACACGAAGGTAAAGAATACATTACAGAATTTATTAAGGTAAGTCTACCAGCAAATGAGAGCAATCTCCTTTTCTATGCTGCTAATTTACTTCGAACTTTATCCAAAACAGGTCTCCATGTTGATTTCCTATTCGGATTAGCCCCCAGAGGTAACCCAAGGTACTGAAATGGCAAGCTTTTCACCTTGCAATTGAGCACAGAGGCATATTCATGAATTAAATCATCTTGCATCCCCACTCCGCATACTACACTTTTATGATAATTAATTTTCAAGCCTGAAATAACTTCAAAACACCTCAAAATCCTTTTTAGGTTTCTTACTTCAACTAAATCAGCTTCACAAAATAATATTGAATCATCCGCAAATTGTAGATGAGTAAGAGCTACACTACTTGAACCAATCTTCACCCCTTTTATTATTTCCAATTCAAGAGCTCTAGACAACAATAAACTTAAACCCTCTGCTGCTATATTGAACAGAAAATGAGACAACGGGTCCCCTTGTCTAAGACCTCTTTGTGGACTAAATTCTCCAGTTGGAGAACCATTGATAAGCACAAAAATTCTAGCTGCAGTAATACATTCCTTGATCCATTCAACCCACTTATCACCAAAACCAAAATTTGACAACATGGAAAACAAAAAACCCCAATTGATGGAATCATAAGCTTTCTCAAAATCAAGTTTCAGCAACAACCCCTTCTTCTTGGCTTTCTTCTACCCATCCACAATTTCATTTGCAATCAAAATCCCATCCAAGATATTCCTTCCACCCAAAAAAGCTGATTGGGTTTCACTAATTACTTCTGGCATAACTGGTTTGAGTTTACTTGCTAGAACCTTAGACAAAATCTTGTACGTTGACCCAATCAAGCTGATTAGCCTATATTTACTGAGATTGACTATATTGACCTTCTTAGGGATTAAAGCGATGAAAGAGCTATTCATTCCAAAAGCCAATCTACCCAAACTGTGGAACTCTTTCATGCACAGCATCACATCTTCTTTAAACACCTTCTAATTCTTTTGAAAACACATTAAGTTAAAGCCATCGAGTCTTGGTGCTTTATTCCCATTGCACTCTTTTACTGCTGCCCATATCTCTTCCTCCGAAAACTTTGCTTCAATGAGAACGTGTGAAATAGATTGTGCCTCTACTTTACAAAAAATACACACATTGGAGACTTCCTCACCCAGCACTACAACCCTTTGGAGAAAAACGATAGTTTTGATTTTATGTCTCCAAGCTAACCATCCAAAGAATTGAGCTTTGGGTGGGAGATAATTAATCCACACCAATCTACTAGTACTCACAAATGCACCAAAACCCACTTCACAATGCCTATAGAGAGAAGCGACAAAGGATTGACCTGGTTTACAAGCTAGCCATCTTGGTTTGTTTTTTTCACCCAAACATAAAGCAAGGGCTGCTCTTAACACTTCAATGAGCCTGGATACCTCCTCAACCTCCCACTACCGCAAAGGCCTTCTTAAATTGAGATCCCATATCTCAGAGCTTCCTTTTTTATCAACAAAAGGCTTGAGAGACTCATTCTTATCTGTTGAGAGTGAAAAAAGTCTAGGGAAATCCACTTTTAGACAATTACCACCACACCATTTATCATGCCAAAATCTCACTCTACTCCCATTACCCACTTTAATTTGAAAATTGTGGACAAAAAATTGTAAAAGAGTGTTACTTTGCTCTGCCACTACTAGGACATCACCCCATAACTTAGACCATCTTATGCCAATAGTTTGATTTGGAAGCCATGCTCCATCTTCAATTTTATACTTATGACAAATCACCTTTTTTTCTTAATGCCTCCTTTTCATTAGCAAATCTCCACCAATACTTCATTAATAGGCAAGCATTGACCTCTCTGATTCTCCTTATTCCCAACCCACCTTGATTAATGCTCTTGGTCACCTCTTTTCATTGCACTAGATGAATCTTTCTTTTCAATTATGTGCCTCCCCACAAGAAAGCTGCTTGTAATCTATCAATTTCCTTAGCAACTCCTTCTGGCATCCTGACGAGAGATAGATAATCACAAGCAAACTAGACAGCACTTATTTGATTAGAGTCAGCTTGCCAACAAAGGAGAGGAGCCTCCTTTTCCACCCCGCAAGTCTGATTTTGATCTTGTCAATGACAGGTTGCCAAGATTTCTTTCTACTTGGAGAGGCGCCCAATGGTGGTCCTAGAAATTTCAGTGGTATACTCTGAGTTTTACAATTAAGCAAAGTGGCAAATTCCTTAAGTATATTGCCCAAAATTCCAACCCCACAAACCACACTATAATGGAAATTAATCTTAGACTCCTGAGACCATTTCAAAGCACCTTAAGATTCTTTTTAGATTCATTACCTCCTCCACATCAGTTTCACATAATTCTAAAATAATAAAATTAAGAAACCTAATAATTCTAAAATATTTGTACTAAATTACAAGAATTCTAATAATACATCAAAAATATTAAAACTAAAAATATAGAAGTTCTTAAAATCTTGTCCTGAAAGTCTTGTCCTACACCAGACTCCTCTTCTTTGAAAGAACTTGCCCTCAAGTTCATATTAGGGATCTGCCATTGTCTATGCCAAATAAAAAAATACTTGGAATATTTTAGTTGTTTGTCTCTCATGGACAGAAGTTCATCTGGCAACTCATCAACAATAAGTTCTTGGAATTCCTCCAATAATGTTGAATTTTCTGAGGGATTAGTGTGATTGTGTTCTCCTTGGCCACAAGTACCATTGTTTTCATAACCATAGCATATAACTCTTGTGAAGTTTTCGCATCTACCACAAACTCGACCTCTGAATTGGTTATAGTGAGGAAAGACTTTGCTTTGACCTTCGGAGGCACTGTGTGTTGCTTTAAGGGACTCATAGCAATTTTATGAGACCCCCAATTGAACACATAAGTGTTGTCTCGCCCTCTAAATGTAATATCCACATCAAATTGCCAAGGTCTTCCAAGTAATACATGACTAGCATCCATATCAACCACATCACATAATGCATCGGATTTATAATGTTTGCCAATAGAAATAGGTACCTTACATACTTCGGTTATCATGACAACAGGTCCTTTTTTGATCCAGCCAATGCTATAGGGAGAGGGGTGTGGTTTAGGAGACAACTTCAGGTGCGTTACCAATCGTTTAGCCACAAAATTTTCGCAATTTCCACTGTCCACAATAAGGTCACACACCTTTTGATTTATGGTACAACAAGAGTGAAAAATATTGTGATGTTGACTGAGGTCCTCAGTTTTTGGTGTAAATAGAACCCTTTGAACTACACAGTTGACTCATTCTCATTCTTCTCTGGCGCGTTCCGCACCTTCATACTGATCACCCTCATATTCTGCATCACCATCATCCCCAATTTCATCTTTTTCTTCAACTAAATTAGCAGTCCTTCTTTTTGGGCACACATTAGAGCGATGGCCAGGCGTACTACATCTATAACACTTATCCGTTGTTGGTTTAGCATAAGGATTTGTGTTTCGAGGTGCCTCTCTACTACTTGATCCAGTCATCTGGTTTCCTCCTCCTCCACCAGCAGTACTCCTCTGCTGATTTACTGGAATTGTTGGTTGGGTAGCCTATTCTCCTTTTTCCCTAGTAGAAAACGATGAATCAGGAAGGTTCCGACAATATCCAGAATAGGTTGTTTTGCGCTCCATTAGCTTGGCTTTGAGAGCCATATTATGTGCTTCATCCACAGTCCACACTACTGATAGCCCCATATTCTCTCGAATGGTTAATTTCAACCCATTGAGATACCGGGCTACACGCTGTCCTTCGGTCTCATTCAGATTATTGCGATCTGAAAGTCAACAAAATTCAGTTGTATAATCAAATACAGATCGACTTCCTTGGTTGCAATTTTGGTACAACTGAAACAAGTATTGATCATAATTTGGTGGTAAAAATCTATCTTGGAGGAGTTGTTTCATCCGACGCCAAGTCCGTACAGATTCTTTTCCTTGTCGATGCCTATTTTTCTGCAATTGATCCCACCATACCGCAGCACCTCCTTTTAGTTTGTACGCCATCAATTTCAACATCTTTGATTCTGGAACATCCATCATCCCAAAAAATCGCTCTACCTCTGAAAGCCAGTCAAGAAAATCCTCAATATGTAGATTTCCATTGAACTGGGGAACATCTATCTTCATTTGGTACTCATCGAACCCTTGTTGTTGTTGTCTTCTGGGTTGATAGTTGGCTGGAAGTGGTTCAAACTCTGGTTCAGACTCCTCCTCACAATCAGATGGACAACGAATGGGACGTCTAGGAGAATTCTGAACAGGTTGACCTCGGGCGAATCCCTCGGTGCGCACTCTGTTCTGGTTAACAGGTTGGCCTTGGGCAACTCCCTCAGCACGGATCCTATCAACCACTGGTGGCCTGTTGTTGGCATTGAGATTCAGGCCAATAAGCAGATCACGAATTTCATTCAACTGCTCTTGCTATTTCTCATATGCTACCCATAGGGCCTCGACCCCACGATCACCGCCAGTAGGGTTTGCATGATCTACTCTGTCTTGTGCCATTGAGCCAGGTGAATCCTTGCTCTGATATCACTTGACGTAGCAGAATACACGGAGACTAGATATCGTTCTAGCAGACGAGAATTCTTGAATCCACAAGAATACTCTTGAATCCACAAGGAAGATAGAAGAAAAGCTCTTTAAAATATTATTGAATGAATAAAAATTACATATGCTTGTAGGCTTATTTATAATAGACTAAACCTAATACTTGTAGGAAAAGTGATTCCAAAATAAATAAGGAAACTTAAATCAATACAAATTAATAAACCTAAGAGAACTAGGAAACCTAAGAGACTAAAAATTCTAAACTATTTAAAATCCTAGTCAAAATCTAATTCTAAAATAATAAAATTAAGAAACCTAATAATTCTAAAATATTTGTACTAAATTACAAGAATCCTAATAATACATCAAAAGTATTAAAACTAAAAATATAAAAGTTCTGAAATTCTTGTCCTACATCAAGGAGGTTGGAGCTTGTTCTAGCTCCAATCTCTTCTTTATTGATGTTTTCCATTGTGCTTTGTACGTGCTTTACCAATAAAGTTTTCCTTGCAGCAAAAAAAAAAAAAAAAAGCATTAACCAAAAAGTCAATCTGTGAGCCATGGAGTGTAAACCAACCACCACAAAATCAAGCTAGCAAGCAAACATATTTGAGGCACGAACAAGCGATTTTAAAATGAAGCACAAACTAATACATTCAGCAAAGCAAAGCTACAAACGACTTCAATGCATCTCCTATCTGTTTTCAAACTACACCACAAAGGATATAATATAAATAACTTTTTTATTTTATTATTTGTTGCTTTCCTGTTTGATTAGGAAACAATTTGGGTAAATTCATTTGATTCTCGTAATCTAGTTAAGTTGTTTTGCAGTTTAGTAAAATTCAATTTACAAAAAACAAAAAACAAAAAACAAAAACAAAGCAAAATAAATGGAAAATTGTTTTTTTGATTAACAAAGAAGAAGGGAAACTTTATATTGATGAAAAGCAAGCAAATACAAACATCAACTTATATCAATAAAGGAAGAAAGTGCAAAAAGTATCATAGCTATCACTCCACAATCCCAACTAGGTTGTAATTTCTTGTGCTTTAATCTTTTTATGTCTATAGCAGAACAGAATGAAAAGGCATCATACAAGACAATGTTTGCGCATGGATAGACGCGGCTTACAAATGGCCTCCAAGGGCTTCAACTTTGGCATGGTGATGCCAGGACTTTCAGTCATATCCACCTGCTCTTCATTAACTGTCTTCCATTCAAATGACTGAATCAAGGCTCCTAGTGCTAGCCCAACCATCCTTTTGGCTAGGCTAGCCCCGGGACAACCACGTCTTCCACTGCCAAATGGAATCAGCCTATACCCATCTCCAACACTCTCCGCTTGAAACCTCTCTGGCATGAATTTTGTTGGATTTTCCCATAGCTTGGGGTCTCTATGAATGGCCAATGCATTTACCATTAACGTCGTGCCTTGTGGGACATCATAACCCCCCACTATACAATCCTCAGATGCTTCATGTGGCAATAGAAGTGGGACGGGTGCATATAATCGAAGTGCTTCATTCACTACATTTGATAGGTAATCTAGCTTGGGTAAATCTTGTTCATCTATGAGGCGATCCTGTCCAACGTGAGCATCAATCTCTTCTTTAACTTTTGTCATTGCATCTGGATGGTTGAGGAGTAGTGACATTGCCCATTCCAAAGTAGTTGATGAAGTCTCACTCCCAGCAATTAGCAATACCTATCCACACCAGACACCTAGTTAAGAGGTACAACCAACACACTCACAAACACACACAAAAGAAGAAGAAGAAGAAGAAGAAGAAGAAGAAGAAGAAGAAGAAGAAGATGAAAATAGCAATGGAAAATTACCTAATTTTTTTATTACTACATACAGAGGCAAGCGTATCAATTGTATATTTATGTGAACCTCACTACTACCTTTGTGTTTAGTGTTAAGAAAATATTGTGGAAAATCCTTTTGTGTTTTGACATTTCTCAACCACTACCATAAAAAACCACAAACCTATTTTTTGTAGATTATTGCAAAATGAAAGTTGATAATTAAAAAGTATAAGCTAACTTATCCTCCAGTTTTTCAATAATTGATTTTGTTAAAACTTAAGTTGTTTTTACCTCATAAATTATGAAGTATAAACTACACCAAACACTCTTAACATAGATTTTCAATGTATATATGTGTTATAAGCAGCATCTATAAATTGCATCAAACAAGGTCAAAGAACTTGTGTTGCAAAATTGACTCATCCTCTCCCAAAAAGAAAACTGTGTAGAAAAGGGTAGATCTTCAAATTGCTTAACAAAAGGATGATAAACATAAGAAATTCATAATCATAAGGTTGTTGAGAATACCTCCTTATTGGAGTGTGGGACCCAATTGATTTATTAAAAGAGTTTTAATTTGGCTTGGTTTAGTATAATATATTTTTATATATTATATTTGTGGAGACCCAATCCAATTTGATAACAATTAGAATTTGATTACAAAACCTAAGATTCAATAATATATTTATATATATTGATTCAAAGTGTGCGACTGCCAGATAATATATACTGTTTCGGTAATAGTGTCGGTGGATTGACAATTGGGGAAGATTTGTCCAGGTGCTTGATTTGTTCAAGTTTTTTGTTTCCTTTGTCTGGAAGTTGATTTGATTCGTTATTTTGGGTCTTCTATATTTTGATTTGGAAGATTTTGGTTCATCTATTTAGTAACGTCTTTTCTCTTTGTTTATTTGTTATTATTTGGAATTCACCTAAGGGTGTTTTTGTGAGACCATTAGTGTCTCGTTTGTAATCGTTTGAAACTTATTTGGTTGATAGTGGAATCGGATTTCGATTCCGTGGACGTACCTCACATTGAGGGAACCACGTAAAAATTCTTGTGTTGTCTTTGATTTAATTTTTCCGCATTGGTTTTTATTCCCATTGATTGATTTACTTGTGGGGAATCACATATTTTTCCTAACAACTGGTATCAGAGCTTACGGTTTATTTGGGTTTATTTATTTGTGTAAATCAATGAAGGGGAATGTGGGTCGTATGTCTAGCTTCAATGGAAGCAATTGGGTAACTTGAAAAACTAAAATGGAGGACTTATTATTTTGTAAAGATTTGTATGGACCCATTGAGGGTGATTCTGGCAAACCCGAGGGTATGAAAGATGATGAATGGAATAGGCTTAATCGAAAAGCCGTTGGTGTTATCCGTCAATGGATTGATGACAGTGTGTTTCATCATGTTGCTATGGAAACTTCAGCACATGATTTATGGAAAAAATTAGAAGGCCTTTATGATAGGAAATCAGCCAAAAATAAAGCTTTTTGTATCATAAGTTGGTTAATTTAAAATAATCATGTGCTCATAGAATTTATATGCTCATAGAATTTAATAATGAAAAATTATATGCTCATAGAATTTTCATATAGAAATCATGACAAGAATGATTATGATAGTGGTATTTGTGAAATTAGGAAGTAGTGGTGGGTGATTAAAAATGAAATGACCAAAACAAGCCACATCATTTGGTATGAAATTGATGAACAAAGCTATATTTGTAGATCGTTACTCTTTTATAATCGAATGAATATTTGGCAAAAACTTCCAATTTAAAAGAACAAAATGTCGACTGGTAAAAGCTTCATCAAGGGAAGAAGAAATCCTTATTACAATGTAAACCCTTAAAACACCCAACTGATTTCTCAACACTCTACTGCACTTTTCTATTGCCAGAAATTGAATATAAAACTTTCTCCCAAAAATTCCCCAAATCTCCCCAATTCTTTTATCTTTTTCTAATCATTCCATTAAATTTATATCAAATTAAAAGAGAGGCAGTTTACAACAACCAATGTTGAATCAAAGTATCTCTGACCCTTCACTTTTTTTTCATCAAAATTTGTTCAACAATTTAAATGAAAAGTTTGACTTGATAAAAAGATAATCAAATTTTTCTTCAAGTAAAATCCATATGAACGTGACTTTTGGGCTCCTGAGGCCACCACATGTCATATATTTGGATTATTTGAATTGTTCCTGAGAGGGTAATTTTTGGGAAAAATTGGGCCGAGCTGCAAGTTGGGCTTTGAGGCCCAAAACGCGAAGGACTAAGTAAGAAGGCCGTAAAGGATACTCCGGCCCAGAGAGCAATGTTACTCCGGCTGGGAGAAGTAAATGTTACTTCGGCACCCCCCTCATCTTGAGTTAAGTCCATAACCAGTTCAGCGGGAGGAGGGGACTTGACTTCGGCA
>NW_021027019.1:976341-1016366 GCF_004153795.1 Camellia sinensis
AAAATTTTGAGAAATGTGAAGTTTGCAGTCAAGCAAAAATAACTAAAAGGCCTCATAAAAGTGTTGTGAGAAGTACTGAATTGTTAGAATTAATTCACACTGATTTATATGAATTTGAATGAATTTTAACACGTGGTGGAAATAGATATTTTATCACTTTTATTGATGAATTTGAAGGAATTTTAACACGTGGTGGAAATAGATATTTTATCACTTTTATTGATGATTTTTCAAAATACACTTATGTATATTTGTTGAAAAATAAAAGTGATGCTTTTGAAAAATTTAAAGAATTTCTTCTTGAAGTTGAAAATCAATTTGGTAAAAAGATTAAAAGATATAGAAGTGATAGAGGCCGGGAGTATGAATCTTTTGAATTCAACTTGTTTGCTCAGTCTTTGGGAATAATCCATGAAACTACTCCACCATATTCACCTGCATCTAATGGTGTAGCAGAAAGAAAAAATAGAACTTTAATTGATTTAACAAATGCTATGCTAATTGAAGTAAGTGCTCCTTCAAATTTGTGGGGAGAAGCAATCTTAACTGCATGTTATGTTATAAATAGAGTGCCACATAAAAAAACAAAAGTTACACCTTTTGAGTTGTGGAATGGGCATAAGCCAAATTTGAGATATTTGAGGGTTTGGGGTTGTCTAGCTTTTGTTAGACTTGTGGACCCTAAAAGACCTAAATTAGGCGTGAAAGTTGCCACTTGTGCTTTTTCTTGGATATGCAACAAATAGTACAGCCTATAGATTTTTTGATATTGAAAACAAAATAATTTTTGAATCAGGTGATGCAATTTTTCATGAAAAAAATTTTCTTTTTAAATCTAAAAATTGTGGGGGTCAAAATTATCAAGAAAATATTTTATCTAAAACCGACTCCTCTACTCCTCTTTTACAAAACCAAGATACTGTAGTTTTTGAACCAAAAAGGAGTAAAAGAGCCAGATTAGTAAAAGGTTTTGGCCCTGACTATCATGTTTTTAATGTGGAGGGAACTCCATTAACTTTACAAGAAGCTTTGGCATCTCCTGACTCTGTTTTTTGGAACGAGGCTGTAAATGACGAGATGGAATCATTATTATTCAATAAAACTTGGATATTAGTAGATTTACCACAAGGTTGTAAAACTATTGCCTGTAAATGGGTTTTGAGAAAAAAACTTAAACCGGATGGAACTATTGATAAATATAAAGCAAGGCTTGTTGCGAAAGGTTTTAAACAACAAGCAGATCTTGACTTTTTTGATACATTTTCTCCGGTTACTAGAGTTACATCCATTGGATTATTAATTGCAGTGGCTGCAATTCATGATCTAAAAATTTATCAAATGGATGTTAAAACAGCCTTTTTAAATGGAGACCTGGGTGAAGAACTATATGGATCAACTTGAGGGTTTTGTAGAACCCGGTCAAGAAAGCAAAGTGTGCAAGCTAGTTAAATCCCTCTATGGCTTAAAACAAGCCCCTAAACAGTGGCATGAGAAATTTGATTCCTACATGATTGAGAATGACTATAAAACGAATGAATGTGATAAATGCATTTACTATAAATCTGAAGAGAATTCACATGTCATTATTAGCCTCTATGTGGATGATTTACTTATATTTGGCTTTAATTTACATATCATCGTGGAAACTAAAAATATGCTTAGTAGCCATTTTGATATGAAAGATCTTGGTGAGGCTAATTATATTTTGGGAATGAAAATTACCAAAACTTGTGATGGTATATTTCTTGATCAGTCGCATTATGTTGAGAAACTTTTGAGAAAATATAGTTTTTATAACTGCAAGCATGTTCTTACTCCTTTTGATCCTCATGTGCGTTTATTTCCTGTTGAAAATGATGAGAATGTAATTAATCAAAAGAAATATGCTAGTATGATTGGTAGCTTGCGTTATGCGACTGACTGTACTAGACCTGACATTGCTTATGCAGTTGGAGTACTTAGCAGGTTTACTAGCAAGCCTGGTAGTGATCACTGGCTAGCCATTGAGCGTATTATGAAATATTTATCTGCTACCATAAAATATGACTTGTTTTATAATAAGTATCCTGCAGTAATTGAAGGTTACATTGATGCCGATTGGAATACCTTGTCAGGTGATTCATTATCAACCACTGGTTATTTATTTACCTTGGGAGGTGGTGCTATAAGTTGGAAATCGAAAAAACAAACCATTATTGCTAATTCAACAATGGAGGCTGAGCTTATTGCTTTAGCTACAGCTAGTGAAGAAGCAAATTGGTTGAGAGATTTGTTAAATGAAATCTCTTGTTGGGAAAAACCAATTCCACCTATATTAATTCATTGTGATAACACTGCAGCAATTAGTCGAGTTAATAATCGTTATTATAACGGTAAATCCAGACCTATCAGAAGAAAACACAGTACTGTGAGATCTTATATGAATAATGGCATCATAAATGTGAATTATATTAAATCTGGTGGTAATCTTGCAGATCCATAAACTAAGGCCTTAGCAAGAGATAGAGTCTAGAATACATCGAGGGGGATGGGATTGAAGCCCATTGAATATAGCAGGAGCCATGTATGAGGATACTCAACCCAGGGACCAGAGATCTTGTAACTGGGTTCAATAAGAAAAACGATCATATGATGGCCGTGAGAAATGCACCAAATTACTTTTTACCCATCCCTATGATGTAAGTGCATTTATCCTGTAACGTTGTAGAGGTTGAGTTATTAAAAAACTCTTAATGAATTTCTGTAGCTCTTATTGAGTGAGGTGTCATAGTTACAGGAGCACTCTTGACAGAATTCACTTATGTGAGTGTGGTAGTGGGGCCGCTACCTATGAGATTTGGGCTAATTCTCAAACACACTCATGAATCCTGGGATCGCACAAGGCCGTAATGTGCTAGCTTTTAAAGCTTTTGTGAACACCTGGAATATTATGTGTGTGCAATAATTATTTATTTCCCTTAAGTAGTCATAGTTCAATGCTGAGCATACTATTGGCTCTGGAGTAGATATTATTGTTTCATTAATGGAGGTTCAATGCAGAGCACACCTACCATGATGCATAATATCCTTATTTGCCTAATAATCTCAGTTTTGTTACCTATAGTATTAAAATAGGTGGGAGAATGTTAGCAGGTATTTTAATATTATATTGTGATATTGGTTTCCATCAGGTCTTCCTAGTCTTCCACGACTGTTCCATCCAAGTCTTGGTCTTGTCCTTCCATTCTTTTCTTCCAAGCCTTCCAAGCTAAGGCTTTGCCAAAGTCTTCCAAGAGTCCACCAAGTCTTTATCCTTCCAAGACTTCTAAGTCTAAGTCTTCCAAGTCAAGTCCATGTCTTCCAAGTCTTTCAAGTCGTCTTCACCAAGTCTTGGTCTTATCTCCAGTAACTTATCCACCAGAACCTTTTTTGATTTCTATATATATATATTAACTTATGTCCTATCTTTAGAGACACATACGAGAGAAGAAGTTTTGGTTGTGTTGTTATGCCTTGAGTGAGATTATCAGGCAAATAAAAAAGGTGTGTGTGATAAAATTTTGGGTTCAACCAATTGTGCAGTATTGGTTAACCATACGACTTAGTCAGGCTGTTGTATCCTGGGGAGGACAAGTCAAGGTTTTTTCTGCTGCACCGGTGTGAGGCTTTGCCTAACCGCAGAGGGCTTGAATCTCCTTAAAAAGAGCGAATTTCCCGTGCTTCAGCCCTTATATTAATTGTTGTAACTTTTATTTTGTATATTATCTAGTGTTTTATTTGTAAGTATCACCAACAATTTTAAACCAAGAATACCGAACCAATAAATAAAAAAAAACAGAACCAACTCAACACATAAAACCTCAACATGAAAATACTAGAGTTGTTGAATAAACCTGAGGTTGCGCCAAAGGTCACCATATGGGGCTGAACCCATACTGGTGTAGTTGTAGTTGAGGTATTTTCCGGAGAGGCTAGGCGGCCGGTTGGCAAATATGATATCATTTTTTGTGAAACATTCTTCGACGGCAGAAGGCGAGGTGACCAGGATGACCTTTCTGGGTCCGAACCGGAGGAGGGTGATTGGGCCATACTTGTCTGAACAAGCTTGAAGAGTTTGGTGCAGTGGCCCTTTCAGTAGATGAAGATGGCCTATGATGGGAAGCCCAGGAGGACTTGGTGGTAAATTCTTGTATCTTTCTTGTTTTTCTGTGAGGAGCTTGAAGAAGAAGAGTAGGAGAAGAGAGATAATGATGAGAGGTATGGAGTACCAGTTAGCTTCCATCACTCTCTCTGTATCCAAATTTGTCGGTGTGGTGCCAAGTTTGAGGAGAGAAAATTTGTTACTCATAATTGAGTGAGTGGAGCCTACAGCTCTATTATTTTATTATTATAATATAGTTTTCGACGTTGGCATGATCGGCAAAATCATTGCAGTCATCATCATATCAACATTATTTATATCTATCTATCTAGCTATCCATCTACTATCTACTTTCAACTACTACTGAATACTGGTAAAAAATGAGTGTTGACATGTTTTATTATTTTTCTATGTTGGAATAATGTCACATGAGAGCTACCAACTCACCAATTAGTGCAACTAGGTAGAGCAAATGCAATGGAATCCAATGTTTCTAATTTCAAGGTTAAAAACATAGAAGCATATTAAACTACTGTCTCTGTTGCAATAGAGTTGCATTGGTGGCAGCAACTGTTGCTAGCTTAGCCTCTGTTGAACTCACTGTTATTAATGCCACAATCAAACAGGCCTTCATATTTCACCTTATTCATTATATTTACTTCCTACTGCACTTTCAGTCAAGCTCGAATGTGAATCCTTATTTTGCTTCTCAAAACTTGAGATTAACAATGTAAACAATGACAACTGCTTTTAGGAAGTGAGATGATTCTATGTATAATGAACATAACAAATTAGGGCAAAAACATTGTTCCATGAAAAGGAAAAACATCTCTCTCTCTCTCTCTCTCTCAATATGTAGATTGAAGGAATCAACAATTCTGTAGAAGTCTGATTTCACCTTTTCAACATTGTTCATAATACTTATTAGATAACACTTAAAACAACAACACTTAAAACAGTACTTAAGCTGAACACAAAACACTTGCACCTTTTCAACAGCGGTTGCTAGCTTAGCCTTTTCAGCACTTGTGGACTTTGTGGACTTTATTTTCTCAGTTAGCTATGTAATCTGTTAGTTTAGTTTTTAACTAGAAAGTTTACTACTTATTACTTAACCTAGAGCACCTTAACAAAATATAGAAAGAGCCAGTGGGGATTGGGACAAATCTATAAATTGGTGAGAGAAGAGTGGGGAAAGAGAGTGAGTGTGAATGTTTGTTTGAATTTTAATTCCAGTATTTAAATGTTGTAGGCATATTGATAGACAAAATGTCCCCTTGATTGACTGCGCACGGCTTCATAATGAGTTTAGTAGCATTGGAGACTTCTATTAGACTAATTAAGCAAATTTTATATTGGTTCTCTAAATTAAAGGGCCAAGTAATATATTATTACTTACTATATAAGCTTATTGGTGGAGGGTTTAATATTTGGCTTTTTCATCAAACAAAAATAATTAATATGTCATTCAGCCCCTTTGGTCAGAAATGTTGCTTTGTTAATTTGTCAAATGACTCACCAATTAATAGGCCATTTATATATTAATTAAGCCGTGACGGTATGAGTTGGGTCCCTTAGTTTAAATAATTTATACACGTGTAATATCAGTGTGTTTAGTTTGAGTTTTTTGAATTAAATTTTTTGAAAATTCAGTTTTTTGGTTTTCGTGTTCTTTTTTTTTTTTTAGTAAATATTTTGGGGGGGGTTACAAAGTTTGGCGAGGAGCCAATCAAACACCCGAACTCCAAAACTGAAAAACTGAACAAGAGACAAAAGAACAAAACAAACAGCAGCAAGGCGAAATTGTAGCTGAAGGCCTGTGAATTAGCACAGCAACAATCCTAACATCAATCCAAACATCAACACCTGCTGAAGGCCTAACAAGCATAAACCAAACAGAGCAACTTTGCAATGCTGGAGCTTCCTGCGCAACAATTTCTGGGCCTGAGAATCTGCACTAGTGGACAGCGGACAGCCATTACACAGAATCTGCTTACAGATTTACCTGCTAATTGACGCACTGCCTGATCTGATGGAGGTTTGAGACAAGGTCATGGACTGAGTAGTCAACCCTGAAGGACCACTTCACCCACAGAGCGATCTGCAGTTTCAACCTCTCACTTAGACCTGCAAAATCTGGATTAACCCCCTTAAATTTGCACTCGTTTCTTAACTTCCATACAGACCACATCAGTAGTGCTGGAACAGCCTGCCAAGCTTTGTGAACCCAAGACTTCGCTTTACTCCCTGACCAGCATTGAAGCAAACCCTCAACAGAACCCGGGATGACCCAATGCTGATCCCACCAACTAGCCATGGCTGCCCAGCACTTCCAAACCTGTGGGCAAAATAGCAGCACATGCTCAAACGACTCCACAACAGATTGACAAAAAACACACTGGGTCTCTGCATTGGGAGGGAGAACCCTAATCCTCTGAAGGAAGAGAGAAGTCTTAATGCGGCCTCTCCAAGCAAGCCAGCAAAGGAACTGCATCTTGGGAGGTGCCAGGCTTACCCACACCCCAGCTGGCACTCTCAATTCAGGGCCTTTAGTTGCACCCCACCAACTCCACACCGATGATGTTGATAACTTACCAGATGTTGATGCTAGCCAAGAGCAAGAGTCTTCAGATTCAATTCTAAGATCAGGAGATGAGTCCAGGAATGCAGTCAGCCTCTGCAGCTCCTCTTCCTCCCATGCCAACAACCTCCTTCTGAACTGGAGCTGCCATACCCCGAGTTTCTTCTTGGCACTAATTTGCTGTAATGTTCCATCCTTCTCAGTGGATAGACTGAACAGTCTAGGATACTCCTCATTCAGACTTCTACCATTGAGCCAAGCATCCGACCAAAACTGGATCCTTCTCCCGTTTCCCACTGATAGCTTGAAGTTCTGGGAATAAAACTCACCCAAAGACTGGTTATTTAAATTGAGCTGCACAATATCCTTCCATACAGTAGACGCCCCATCTGTGTTGGACAAAGTTGGTGCCCAATCCCCTCCTGAACGCCCATACCTTGAGCAGACTACTGATTTCCATAGGGTTTTATCCTCTGTCCCGAATCTCCACCACCATTTTAACAGCAAACAGTCGTTCACTTCACCCAAATCTCTCACACCCAAGCCCCCTTGACTTTTATTCCTAGTTACCTCACCCCAATTAACCAAGTGTATACACCTCCCATCCTTTGCTCCTCCCCACAAGAAATTTGATTGAATTTTTGCCAATGCCTTAGCAACCCCCTTAGGCATCTTGAAAATAGAAAGAAAGTAAGTAGGCAAATTGGAAAGGACTGATTTAATTAAAGTCAAACGCCCAGCAAAAGACAGCAGCTTACTCTTCCAAGATGACAACCTCTTGCTCACCTTATCCAGTATTGGGTTCCAAGTGCTCTTCCTCTTTGGGTTAGCCCCTAGAGGCAAACCTAAAAAGTTGAAAGGTAAGTTCTTCAATTGGCAATTCAATCTTAGAGCTAAACCCAAAATTTCATCTTCTTGGAAGCCCACACCGCATATAGCGCTTTTGTGATAATTTATTTTTAATCCAGACATCACTTCAAAACACCTCAACACCCTCTTAATATTAAGCACCTCCTCGTGATCACCTTCACAAAACACTATAGTATCGTCTGCAAACTGGAGGTGAGAAATACGCAAATCATTACCTCCCACAGAGGCTCCTCTAAACAAGTCCTTCTCTACCGCCCTTGCTAGTAAGAGGTTAAGAGCTTCCGCTGCAATTATAAACAAAAAAGGTGATAGGGGGTCGCCCTGCCTTAGCCCCTTCTGAGGCTGGAATTCTTCTATAGGAGAGCCATTAACCAACACTGAAACCCTGGCTGTAGCAATGCAACTCCTCATCCAAACTAACCATTTCTCTCCGAAACCCAGATTATTCATCATCGACCACAGAAACTCCCAATTGAGTGAGTCATAAGCTTTTTCAAAGTCCAATTTTAGGATAATGCCTTTCTTCTTCGATCTTTTCCAAGCATCTACAACTTCATTAGCTATTAGCACACCATCTAGGATTTGCCTCCCACACACAAAGGCGGACTGAACCTCGTTGATCACTGCTGGCAACACTCGCTTAAGCCTCCTTGAGAGCACTTTTGCCAAAATTTTATAGACCGAGCTCACCAAACTGATAGGTCTATAATCCCCCAAGCCTATGGGATTAACCTTCTTAGGAATAAGAACTATGAAAGAGCTATTAACCCCTCTCGCTAGCTTACCATTTTGGTGAAATTCATTCACCATACTAACGATCTCCCCTTTCAAGATTGACCAGCAGCTTTTAATGAAGTTAAGGTTAAAACCATCTGGGCCTGGGGCTTTGTTCCCATCGCAAGCCTGCACAGCTTTCCAAACCTCATCTTCTGTGAAAGCAGCTTCCAAACTACCAACATCCGCAGGGCTTATAACAGCAAAAGGGCCAAGAAGTTTTGGCCTTAGCTTCCAATCCTCAGAGAATAGTTGACTGAAATGCCTAACCACTTCCTGCTTGACCTGAACCGGATCCTCCACTCTCCTTCCCTCCACTACAACAGAGTCAAGCAAATTCTTCATCTGCCTTCTGCTAGCCATAATGTGAAAGTACCTAGTGTTTTTATCACCAGACTGAGCCCACATCTGCCTAGACTTTTGGTGCCATAGCCTCTCCTTGCTTCTACCCAGCTGCCACACCTGGCTCCTTACTTCTCTTCTTCTCATCTGTTCCACTTCCTCTAGAGATCTAGACTTTGCCTTCAAGTCCCATTCATGAAGCTCCTCCTCAGCCTTCTGTAATTGAGTATCAATATTACCAAACACAACCTTGTTCCACATCCTTAAGTGGCTCCTAAGCAGGTTTAGTTTTCTTATCACTCTAAACCCTGCCCATCCTTGAACTTGAGCTTCCTCCCACCTTTTCTTTACCTCTGATATGAAGGATGGATGAGATAACCAGGCATTGATAAATTTAAAAGGCTTTGGTCCCCAATCCCTACTATCTTCCTGTATCAAAATGGGACAGTGATCTGAGATAGACCTTGGGAGACCCCATTGCTTAAACGAAAATTTTTCCATCCACTTCACATCTAACAAAAATCTATCGATCCTACTCCACCTGTTCCCATCCATGGCATTACACCAAGTATACTGCCTCCCAAGCAGAGGCATATCAGTTAGTTCCAATTTTTCCACAAGTTCATTAAAATCCTTCATCCCCCTATCTCTGGATAAGCAACCCTTCCTTTCCCCCATAAATCTAATTTCATTAAAATCCCCTCCCACACACCACGAATTTGGAAAATGATGATGAATACCCACAAGAGATTTCCATAACTGCCTCCTCCCAAGAACGTCATTAGGAGCATAGATATTTACAAGGGAACACTGAAAAGAAGGACTAGAGGTACCTGATAAAATGATGAAGTTTTTACCACTGCAACAACTCTTAAGCTCGAAGATTTGTGGCCTCCATATAGACAGGAGACCTCCAGCACTTCCCACAGAATCCACCACCATATATTCCATTTCTTCATAGGGCCAAATTGATTTCACAAAATGATCCTCCATAATTCTTCTCTTAGTCTCCTGAAGAAAGAGCACATCAACCCCTCTCTCCCTCACCAATCTCTTTATCTTTCCCCTCTTTTCTGGTCTTCCCAAACCTCGCACATTCCAAGATAATATCTTCATTTAAACACACTATTGATTCCAATCTCCTCCGGACAGCCCTCTAAACTTCGGTTGCCCTGCCTCCTCCTCCAATTCTGCTCCTATCCTTCTCTTCCAGCTCCACAATTCTACCCACAACCTCTTCCTCTTTGCCTTGGTAGTCCATACCCAGCTCGGTGCCTACTCTCACTGTTGCCAAAGCCTCCTCAACCAGTTGCTTCCTACTGTTCGATGCTTGGGACTGGGAATTAGAAACCATTAGTGAATGTCCCCTTGATTGACTGTGCACGGCTTCATAATGAGTTTAGTAGCATTGGAGACTTCTATTAAACTAATTAGGCAAATTTTATATTGGTTCTCTAAATTAAAGGGCCAAGTAATATATTATTACTTACTATATAAGCTTATTGGTAGAGGGTTTAATATTTGGCTTTTTCATCAAACAAAAATAATTAATATGTCATTCAGCCCCTTTGGTCAGAAATGTCGCTTTGTTAATTTGTCAAATGACTCACCAATTAATAGGCCATTTATATATTAATTAAGCCGTGACGGTATGAGTTGGGTCCCTTAGTTTAAATAATTTATACACGTGTAATATTAGTGTGTTTAGTTTGAGTTTTTTGAATTAAATTTTTTAAAAACTCAGTTTTTTGGTTTTCGTGTTCATTTTTTTTTAGTAAATATTTTTAAAATTTTAAACATTTTTTTTTACTTTTTTAGATGCACCTTACTTAGATGTATCTAAAAAGTAAAAAATTTGTGAAAAAATATTTTAAAATTTTAATAAATACATAAAAATACAAAAAATGTACCGGATTCTCGTATTTTTTTTTTGTATTTTTGGTATTTAGTGAATTTTTAAAAGGTTTTTTTCACAAATTTTTTACTTTTTAGGTATATTTATGTTAGGTATGTCTAAAAAGTAAAAAAAAAAATTACTTAAAATATTAAAAAAATTCAGTAAAAATAAAAAAAATGAAAAACAAGAAAGTAGAATTTTCTGAAAAGTGTTTTTGAAAAAACACAACCAAGCAAGCTGATTTTTTTTTTTTTTTTTTCTTTCTTCCTAATACAAATTTTGTATACATAAATTATGTTTGTATAAATAATAGGTTTTTAAATTCAATAAATGAATGTGGATATGACACGTAGTTCTATATTTAAATTTGTTTGTTGATGTTGTTTTATGTATTTTTATGCTCTTGAATTTATCAATGAAGTCTTGCTGATCAAAAAGAAAAAAAAAAAAAAAAAATAGCCAAACTATTTGGATGGCAGTCGAGTAGGATATGTGGAGGATGTTTGAACAAGGCAAACAGTCAGTTTTTGAACATGATAAGTAAATTACATAGCCAAACCTGAACAATGGGGTGGAGTAGGTCTCTTCCTAGAATATTGTAAATATGTGAGACATGATTTCACCTCAAACAAAGCAATAAAGGAAGCAGTTGCCTGTCTCAACAGTAAAACTCTCACTTATAAGCCTGCCTTAGGTACTACTTGTATTCAAGCTTACTAGCTTATCACTAGATCTAAGGGGAAAAGAAAATGAGGATCACCCTAACACTTCATATGGAGATCAAACTCACAATCTTAGGTGATAACATATGGAGATATGTTGGAAAGCTGACAGAAGCTCAAAGGAGCATGCTAGATGATGGATTTAAATGGAAGGTTGGTGCAAATTTACACTAATTTCTGTGTTTAAGTGTTTCTGCTTCTTTCATTAAATGTTTCATGTACTATATAGGCTTTTAAGTTCTGGAGGGGGTTGGTGCAAATTTACACTAATTTCTGTGTTTAAGTGTTTCTGCTTCTTTCATTAAATGTTTCATGTACTATATATATATAGGTTTTTAAGTTCTGGAGGGTTTCAATTGTACCATTTTTGCCTATGGACAACTTGGCACAGGAAAAACTTACACCATGGAAGAAGAATGTAAGAGCTCAAAGGTACTTTGTTGTTTATGTGGTTAGTTCATGTTTAAGTTTGCCATGCTTACTCATTTCAAGTTCTGATGCCATGTCTATATTTTGTGCCAGACTGGACCTAATGGAGACTTGCTAACTGTCGGACGAGTTATTAATGGTCTCGTGGAGCATATTGTGCATGTCCCCTACAAGTTCAAGTTGTTTTCATTAGACCTTTATGTGCCATTTTTGCCTATGGAGAGGGTTTCAATTGTGCCATTTTTGCCTATGGAAACTTGGCACAAGAAAAACTTACACCATGGAAGGAGAATGTAAGAGCTCAAAGGTACTTTGTTGTTTATGTGGTTAGTTCAAGTTTAAGTTTGCTATACTTACTCATTTCAAGTTCTGATGCCATGTCTATATTTTGTGCCAGGCTGGACCTAATGGAGACTTGCTAACTATCAGACGAGTTATTAATGGTCTCGTGGGGCATCTTGTGCATGTCCCATACAGGTTAAAGTTCTTTTCATTAGACCATTAGTTTGTTTTTATATCTTTTTTCAGATTTTTTTCCCTATCCCAATTATGCACTTACTATGCTAAATTTTTTTCCCTATCCCTGATGCCATGTCTATATTTTGTGCCAGGCTGGACCTAATGGAGACTTGCTAACTGTCAGACGAGTTATTAATGGTCTCGTGGAGCATCTTGTGCATGTCCCATACAGGTTAAAGTTGTTTTCATTAGACCATTAGTTTGTTTTTATATCTTTTTTCAGATTTTTTTCCCTATCCCAATTATGCACTTACTATGCTAAATTGGAATGTAGGGATAACAAGCTCACCTGTCTGCTTGGAGATTTGTTGGGTGCAAAAATCAAGACATGCATTATTACCACAGTATCACCTGCAGTCCATTGCCTGGAGGAGACCTTGAGTACACTAGACTATGCACATAGGGCAAAACATATTAGAAATAAGCCTGAGGTTGATATTGGAATCTTTTTAGTACAAGGGGCGAAGCGTCCCTGATTTGGTAAATCATTTTTCATATATGTATCCTTCATCGTTCTATCATTGGTTTCTGAAGTCTATTCATCTGACATTCACCTCTAATCTTGTAGCTTTTTTCTTCATGTTTAGGTAATGGCGGATCAGACTGAACAAATGGCAATTACAATAGAAATCCACCAGAAGGTCCGTTTAATTTAAGCAACTGTAAAAACAATAGAATTTGCTATGACCAGCAGCTTGAGGAATTACAAGATAAATTCGATGATCAGGTTAAAAAATGCTCTAACATAGACAACAAACTTGATGCCACCCAGGTAAGTTCTATCCGTATGTGGTTATGTATGGTTTTAGGATTGAAAGTTTTGTAGAAAAACTTGAACGAAACAAGAAAATTGTTGGCCAGCACTGAAGAAGAGTTAAGAAGATGCTAGTATGCTCTCAAGGAGTGTGAATTTATTATCTCTAAGCAGAAAAAAGCAGGTATGCTTGAATATTTCTGTCGTTCAAATTTCTTTTATAGCTCCATCTAAATAATGTTGGTAAAGAATTGAAATGGTTCCCTGCATTCACCTTGTTTGGTTGAACAATTGAAAGTAGTTTGAATTGAAAATGTAAGAGTTGAAGCTTCACTTAAATGTTTGACAGACTCTGTTTTAACATGAAACATGTTTGGGTTCAAAAATATATTGGATTTGATAAACATTTTTCTAAATGAACCTGGTTGAAATAATGCTGTTAAGTCTGAAAAAAGAAACACTGCGCTGCTTAAAACATGCATAGCCTGTCTTCTTGCTGGTTTGCTCCTCATGTTGGCCTCAGTTGCATATGGAGCTTATGTTTTTTCACACAATAGGCCAACTGAAGGTACCACATCCTGTACGCCTTCTGTGGACCATCAGATTGATTCAATCCAACTACTGACCCATGAGTTGACCTGTATTTTAATTTTCTGGTCAACTGATGTCATATTTACTTCCCTATGGTGCAGGTTCTTCCAAGTACTATATATGATGTCGACCTTCATCGTTTTTGCCAAATATGAACATAAACATGTTCAAAGGTTATTTAATTTTTTATTTTTGAAACCAAAACATTGTACCTTACCAAACATTAGTCTCAGTCAATTTGATCATGATGGTGAATTAGATTCAAACCCTTTTCACACTACAAGAAAAAACATATTTGGCGACTGAATTTTTAGCCGCCAAAAGTCAATTTTTAGTCGCCAAAAGTCGGTTTGGTTGCTGGAAAACGGTCGGGAAAGGTATTGGCGACTAAAAGACTTTTAGTCGCCAAAAAATAAGTCTGTAGCGACTAAAACTTTGGTCGCCAATAGTCAATTATATTTTTTAAATTATACATTTGGCGACTAAATTTTTAGTCGTCAATAGTCAATTATATTTTTTAAAATTATACATTTACCGACTAATGTTTTAATCACCAATGCTCAAGGAATCAGCGACCAAACAGATTTAGTCACCAAAAGCTCATTCCCAAAAAAAAAAAAAAAATTACACCTTGCTCTTGTGGAGATTCAAACCTTCAACCTTCCACACCATAAACCTTATACAACACACTCTTTTCACTACACCTCCATAACATCATATGATTATATATGCAACATATATTATTTATATAGTATTTAGACCCGTATTAATATAAAAGTATATATATAAACATAATTATTTTTTATTGAACATAATTTATTTAAAAATAAATTATTTAGTAGAAAAAAAAGGACACCACTTTTAGCGTCTAAACTTTTTTTTAGTCTCCAAAAAGCCTCACTTTTGGCTACTAAACATGTTTTTAGTGGCCGAATCGTTTACTTTTGGCCACTAATTTTTTTTTAGTCGTCAAAGGGCCTTTCTTTTGGCTACTAAAATTTTTTTAGTCGCTAAAAGCCTCACTTTTGCCAACCAAATAGATTTTTAGTCGCCGAATGCCCCACTTTTGGCTACTAATTTTTTTTTAGTCGCTAAAAGGCCTTACTTTTGGCTACTAAAATTTTTTTAGTTGCTAAAAGCCATATATTGGCTACCAAACAGATTTTTAGTCGTCAAAACCTATACTTTTGGCTACTAAATTTTTTTAGTCGCCAAAAATCTTTACTTTTGGCTACTAATGCATTTTTAGTTGCCAAATGCTACACTTTCAGCGACGAAATGTTATTTTTTAGTCGCCAATAGTGCTTTTTCTTGTAGTGTCACATTTATGCAGGAGAGATTGATGCTCAATACACTACAGTTCAATATGTCAATTCCAACCCCATATGACTTCTTAATCAGATACCTTAAGGCTGCTCAATCTGATAGGAAAGTAAGCAGATAATCTCAATTTCGGTCCATATGTTGTGTTATTTAGTTTTTATTTTTACATATCACAGTCAGCCTAAATGAGAAATTGTAATTCTAATGTGCACCTTGCAACAACTTGGGCTCCTATCGATCTAAATGATCGACCTATGCCTCATGGAGTATGAGATGCTCAAATTCCCACCATCTTTCTTGGCTGTCGCAACAACCTACACTGCTAAATGTACCATCTATGGGTTTAAGCAATGGAGCAAGACCTGTGAGTGGCATACTAGCCACTCAGAAGATCGGCTCCTAAATGTTCGCAGCCATGTTTTTTTTTTTGGGTGAGTACGCAGCCATGTTCAATTGTGAACATGCATTGAACTGTACTTGTGTTTCATCTGACTATATTTTTAAGATTATACTTTTTTTATCTATTCTCTCTTTTACTCATGTGATAATAAAACATCATCCGTCACTTATGAGAGTTGTGTTGGAGCCAGGAAAGAATTGTAGCAAAACAAAACTAGTCCAAATTGATTAAACCTTGAATACTGTGTTTGATTTAAAATCACTACCATACATGAGTTCTAATATTGTGCAGCAGATATGAGGATTAATTTTGAATGCTTAATGTCACACTTTTGTTTTTTTTTTTGGGCGACGGTAACAAGATGGTCACCAAAAAATATGTTAGCATTTTTCTTTAATGAAAAAATATGTTAACCGTTGTTTTGTCGTCACAAAAAGTATTTGTCACCCCCACATTCACGACCCTCATTTGCCGTCGCATGAGTTGTCGCAAAAAGTCTTTTGTGACTGTTTTTTTATTATTTGCAACGGCTTGTAGTGGTCGCAAAAAATACTTTTTTTTAGTAGTGTTATCATACATATCATTTACATACATGGTATAACAATTAGTATAGGCATTAAAAGAAAATTGAATGTAGACTATGGCTATATTTGATTTGACTATGTAAATGAAAAGAAAGAAAGAAAGAAAGAAAAAAAAAAAAATTGAGAATTTTAATAGTCGTTAAAATTGATTTTGCTAAACTAATTTCTCATTTTTTTTTATGAGCAAAAGGAAAATAAAATTAATGCAATCAACAAAATATAAGAGTGATAACTAGATTGACACATGAGCATCAGGCACAATCATGTGCAAAAACCCAGCAGTTAGCAAGGAAACAAGCAGCCAAACATAAGAGAAATATATACACATTACAACAAATTAATATTTTTAAAATAAAAATTTAAAAATAAAATTACTTTTTAAAGGACCGAACATCTTAGTCAACTTTTGTGATTTTTATTCATTTTATATCTATAGCAAAACAGAATGAGAAGGCATTTACATAAGACAATGGCTTGTTTTGGAAAGTTGATTAAACGTTAATTTTTTGTTTTTTTTAATTTTTTTGTAAAAGATATATAAAAAAATATAGAAGTGATGTGATCCAAAACAGATTGAAAGTCAAAATTTAACTTTTAACCAAGTTTCCAAATTAGGCCAATATTTGCTCATGGATAGAGGCACCTTACAAATGACCTCTAAGGGCTTCAACTTTGGCATGGGGATGCCAGGAGTTTCAGCGTGTTAAATGAATCGGGCCAACGCAACACATTTAGAGTCAGGCCTATCATGAGACGAATCTTAGCGTGCGTTCCTGGGCTGATGTTTTGGGCCCAATAGCATACTAATAGTCACGACACAAGCCACATAACAAGCACAAGAAAAATTATTTCATTTAATTTTGAATAATTATAAGAGGAAATATCATTTGATTTTTCAAATTATCACTTGAAAATCAATTCAACACCTATATTTTTAATTTTATCAATTTTACACTTCAATTATTTAATTTTGAATCAATTTCACCCTTGTCGTTTGTTGCCATTTATAATTAGACGGCACTCGTTGATGTGGTGCAAAATTTCATTTAAAACATTATTTTGACCCCCAAACTATCCGTAAAAAATCAATTAGACCCCTAATGTAAAAAAAAATTAATTTAAATATTCAATAATAATTTTTCTTCTAAAAAAGTGAGAAAAATAAATTTTAAATAAAAAAAATTGAGTATTAGTCTTGTTGAGTATTATTTAGAAAGTAATTGCTAACTTTTGTATTAAATTGTCATTCAATCGATGATATGACCGAGTATGTACTAATCTCAATTTTGTAGGCAAATCTCGACATATTCATTTTTGTCATTCAATATAATTTTTCAAATGTCAAAAAAAGATATTGCTCTCATACTAAGTGGACTAAATTTTTACCAACTCAATTTTGAAATTATTATTAGTTGATCAACTTTATTGAAATTAATTTGAGGAATAAGCTAGCTATAATTGAGCGTGCTCACACAAATAGAGTAGCTAAAGAATTTTTTGCTCAATTAGTTCTTTTTTTTTTTTTTGAAAAAACGTGTAAAAAAATAAAAAAATTTTAACTTTTAACCATCTTCTCAAAAAGGGTACATGTAATATTACTTTTTAATTTTTTGTGTCAAATGTTTAGCATTACGCCCAACAAGTATTATAATGGCTAAATTCAATTAAAATTTAACTTTAAAAGACAATCACCAAACCATTCTTCACTAATATGAATCACTGTTTTTGACTTACACAGATGGTTTTGAAACCTTTATATATATGTACGAGCACGAAATAATCTTCTCGTATAATCCTGTTGATCAAGTTTGCACTCTTCCAAACGTCGTCGCTTTGCTGCCTAAAAACACAAACGTGAGCTAGTTGACGGGTGTGTGTCGGAAACCCCTCCGATGCCTAAGTCAGCAAAATAGACAATAGACACAAAAGCTCTGTGAATTTTAGAGCAAGAATTGTGATTGTGATACCTGTCCATAGGTCCTGCTATGAGCTTTTATAGACTTGGCCTGGCCCAATCCTAGTAGGATTTCAACTCTCCTTATAAGAGTCCTAGGAATCGCACACCCTACTCACTACCAACCAAGTGAGATGGTTTGCACAATCCTAGTAGGACTCTACTCTTCTTAGCAGAGTCCTCCTAGGAGTCATATTCTTACTCACTACTAACCAAGTGAGATGGTTTTGTACAATCCTAGTAGGACTCTACTCTCCTTAGCAGAGTTCTCCTAGGATTCACACTCCTACTCAATGATGAATGTCTATCATAATAACACTTTGCTTTCCACCAACCAAGTAAGATGGTTACCTCCTTTGTTTAAGCTGTTGCAACCTAACCAAGCTAGATTACCTCGGTCATATACTCAATTAAGTAATGAAGTAGATGGCATTCGGCCGAGCTAGTGTGGGTTTCCCCGCACGAGCGGACATGCAGACAAAAAGGCTCCGCTCGAACGTGGTTTCCCCTGCTCGAGCGGACTGTAAAATCATGCAAAAGTACTGGATGCATGCAATTCACGCTCGACGGACACTTGATCCCTGCTTGAGCGTGAGACACAAGTCCTCGCTCGAGCGTGCATTTCCTCGCTCGAGTGGACTATAAACATGGGCAAAGTACTGGATACACGCATTTTCCGCTCGAGCGTCCCTTTCCCTGCTTGAGCGGACTGCATGAATTTAGTGTGTACGCTCGAGCGTGGAGTTCCCTGCTCGAGCGTGAGTCCAAAATCTGGAATTTTCATATTTGAACCTCAAGCTCAAAACTCAACTTTGAAGTATCAAATTCGATCCTTTTGGGCTAATTTTATGGAAGACACTTGTAAACTCATAATATGACATGTTTCAAAGATCAATTTGAGAAATCAAAGTCTAAAGGTAGTTCAATTGAACACAAATTCAAAGAAGTTTTCATGAATCAAGAAGAACAATGCAAATTCAACACATGCATGGGTTCCTAGGAACACCAATGTTGCAAAACAAGATCAAATACAATGTTTAACTTCAAAACATGGTGAGTTCATGGATCAAGACCAAAAATATGAACATGCATGAAGAAATCCTCATGAAACAACTTCAAAACTCAACAATATGAACATGCATGCATGATACAAGCTTCAATTCAACAATTTAAGCCATAACTTGGCTCTAAACTCCAACAATCCTCTAAACCATGGAAGAACCAACCCAAAATATGAACAATAAGGTAAATGTCCTACCTTAGGTCTCCAATTTCAAATGTAGAAGCTCAAATATGCAAATTTCCTTCAATCTCCTAAGCCTCCAAGCCAAAACAAGATGAAAACAATTCTCTCCTAAGTCTCTCTCTCTCTAGTCGGTTTGGACTCAAATGGCTGAGGAAATGTGATAAAGCTAACATAAAGAAATCAAATAAATGGCTCATGGAATAGTCCACTAAGTGGCATTCTAGTAAATAAGTCCAACTTTGATAATTTAGCTTATTTAATCCAATTTAATCATACCAAATCAATTTTCAATTAAATATACCATAAAATCACATAAATTCCAATTAGCATAAAACATTAATCAGTTCCGGATTCGGCCGCCGATAAGGCCTTCAATTTGCAGTTTAATCATAATACACGAACAGATAATTTAGCTGTCAAACAGATAGACATGCACTTAAGCTATACACTCAATCAATCAGTTCAGGATTTCAGTTAATCAGTCAGTTAACATGCTTAATCATAGATTAGCACTAATCAGTGGTGATGGTTGTCACAGTCTCCTCTCCTTATAAAGAGTTTGGTCATCTAAACTTGAATTACCTTCATTTTGGAAGAAAACAGGATTTAGTGGGAACAGTTTAGGATATCTCTTGATCATATTGTCTTCCCTTTCCCAAGTGGCATACACGTCACCATGGTTTTGCCAGGCAACTTTCACTAACGAAATCTCTTTATTCCTTAACTTCTTGATCCGTCTGTTCACAATCTGAATAGGCCGTTCTTCGTAAGTGTAGTCATCACTTAGCATTACACGGATAGGCTCAATCACATGGAAATGATCCCAAAGGTAATCCCCCAACATTGAAATGTGGAACACGTTATGCATATGCTCCATTTTAGGAAGAAGCGCTACTTGATACGCCATCGGATTAATCTTTTCAATAATCTCATACGGTCCGACATATTTTGGCGCTAGCTTACCCTTGACTCCAAAACAAGTCTGGCCCTTCATCGGTGTCACTTTTACAAAAACATGATCACCTACATCATACTCTCTGTCCCGCCTACGGACATCCGCATAACTTTTCTGTCGGCTTTGTGCAGTTTTTAGTCTCTGTTGGATTAGTTTCACATTTTCTGTGGTTTCCTGTACAATCTCGGGTCCAAGCAAAGGCCTATCTCCAATTTCTGCCCAGCAAATCGGAGATCGGCATTTTCTGCCATATAAAGTCTCGAAAGGCACTATACCAATACTCGAGTGAAAACTGTTGTTGTAGGCAAACTCAACTAAAGGTAAATGGCTTTCCCAATTCCCTTAGAAATCAAGAACACACATTCTCAGTAAATCCTCCAGAGTCTGGATGGTTCTTTTTGACTGACCATCTGTCTAAGGATGGTATGCACTACTCAGTCTCAGTTCAGTACCCAATGTTGTCTGTAAGCTTTGTCAAAATCTCGATGTAAACTTCGAGTCCCAATCAAAAACAATGGACACAAGCACTCCATGCAATCTAACAATCTCATCAATATAGATTACAGCCAATTTGTCCGCATTATAAATTGTTTTGACAGGTAAGAAATAAGCAGATTTAGTCAGTCTATCAACAATAACCCAAATTGAATCCATACCTTTACTAGAGCGAGGTAAACCAACAATGAAATCTATAGTGATACGTTTCCATTTCCACTCCGGTATCGGTAAGGGTTGCAGTAAACCTGCGGGTCATTGATGCTCGGTTTTAACTTGTTGGCAATGAAGATATTTCGACACAAAATCAGCAATCTCTTTCTTCATTCCCGACCACCATAAATTCAGTTTCAAGTCTTGGTACATTTTCGTATTTCCTAGATGGATAGACAATTTTGAATTGTGGCCCTCCTGCAGAATTCTTCTTTTCAGTTCAGAATCACTCGGTACACACAATCTTCCCTGAAAGTTCAACACATTATTCTCAAATTTGAAATCCGGCCTCGGTTTGGATTCCCGTTCTTCGATGATCTTCCTCAAGAAGTCATCCTGTTGCTGTTTCTCTTTAATCTCTTCAATCAGTGCCGGTTGAGCAGAAATAACAGCTATGGTTCTACCTTGTTCACGCAAAACAATCTCAATTTCAAGTATTTCAAGGTCACATAGCAATTCTTTCTGCCCGGTGAGTAAACATGCTAAATTTCCAATCGATTTCTGACTCACTGCATCAGCAACGGTGTTAGCTTTTCCTGGATGGTAAAAAATTTACAGGTCATAATCTTTTATCAGTTCTATCCATCTCTGCTGCCTCATGTTCAGTTCTTTCTATGTGAAGAAGTATTTCAAACTCTTATGGTCTGTACACATCTCACATGTTGCCCCATAAAGGTAGTGATGCCAAATTTTCAGTGCAAACACTATTGCAGCAAGTTCTAAATCATGAGTCGGGTAGTTCTTTTCATGCGGCCTCAGTTGTCGGGAAGCATATGCAATAACTTTACCATTCTGCATTAAAACACATCCCAAACCCTTATAAGAAGCATCACTATATACAGTATAACCATCTGTACCTGAGGGTAAGGTGAGAATCGGTGCAGTCACTAGTCGAGTTTTTAACTCTTGAAAAGTTGATTCCATCTGATCGGTCCAGTCAAATGATATCCCCTTCTGAGTCAGCTGTGTCAGTAGTAAGGCAATTTTGGAGAAATTTTTGATGAACCTTCTATAATATCTGGCTAAGCCTAGAACACTTCGGACTTCGGTAACATTTGTTGGTTTAGGCCAGTTCACTACTGCTTCAATTTTCTATGGGTCAACTGTAATACCATCTTTACTGATCACATGTCCCAAAAACATCACACTGTCTAGCCAAAATTCACATTTAGTTAGTTTTGCATAAAGTTTCTGTTCTCTTAGGGTCTATAGGGCAATGTTCAAATGACGTTCATGTTCTTCCGTGCTTTTGGAATAAATCAAAATGTCATCTATGAAAACAACTATAAATTCATCAAGGTATGGTTTGAAAATCCTGTTCATAAGGTCCATAAATGCAGCAGGTGCATTGGTAACTCCGGAAGGCATAACAAGAAATTCGTAATGTCTGTACCTCGTTCGAAAGATAGTCTTTTCGATGTCCTCTGTCTTAACTTTCAACTGGTGATATCCAGGTCTAAGATCAATTTTGGAGAACAATTGGACACCCTGTAACTGGTCAAATAAATCATCAATGCTAGGCAATGAATATTTATTTTTCACTGTTACCTTGTTTAGTTCACGGTAGTCAATGCAGAGTCTCAGTGAGCCGTCTTTCTTTTTCACAAATAAGACTGACGCGTCCCACGGTGAAGTACTGGGCCTGATGAACTTCTTACCTAACAGTTCCTGCAGCTGAACTTTCAACTCTTTCAATTCGGTAGGTGCCATTCTGTACGGAGCTTTAGATACAGGCTGTGTACTCGGAATCACATCAATGGTGAACTCAATCTCCCTATCAATCAAATCCCCTGGCAGATCATCTGGGAATTCTCTGACTATAGGAATACTGTTCACATTAGTTTTATCATCAGTAGGTACAATTAATACAGAATATAGATACCCTTTGCACCCCTTTCTAATCAATTTAAAAGCTTTCATGGATGAAATCAGATACGGGAGAGGTACTACTCCAACTCCATTAAACACAAATTCAAGCAGTCCAGGTGGACGGAAAATAACTTGTTTCGTTACATAGTCTATGGTAGCATGGTATTTTGTTAACCAATCCATTCCTAATATCACATCAAAATGATCTATATTCAATGGCAGTAAATCAATATACAGATGAACATCCCCAACAATAATTTCACATGCAGGGTACATATAAGTACAAGTCATGGATCCTCCAACAGGTGAAGATACAGCTAACAGATAGTTCATAGGTTCCAGTGGTCTATTTAATTTTTGCGAAAAAGCATGCGATACATATGAATGTATAGACCCCGAATCAATCAGAACATATGCATTTTGAGCAAAAATTGAGAGTATACCTAACACAACGGTCTCGGAATTCTGTACGTCTCCCGGTACAAGTGCGAACACTCAGCCTTGCCTCATAGGCTCTTTTCCAATAGCCTTGGGGTTGGGTTTTGGTGGAGCAGTTGATGCTGCTGCGCTTGGTGCAACTTTACTATTGCCCTGAGGAGCAGAAGGGCAATCTTTGACCATGTGGCCCACCTTGCCACACCTGTAATAAGCACCTGAAATTTTATAGCAAACCCCTTTGTGTTTCTTACCACATTCAGAACAGGGCGGTATAAAACCACTTTCCTAATTGGAACTGGTTGTTGACCCTATATTCTGCTTTTTGTTTGATGAATTATTTCTACCTTTCTTAAACTTGAAGCCTCGTCTCTTACCACGCCATAATAGTGTCAGTGTCACGGACAAGCATCCACTACCTTCTGGCCTCTTCTTGCAAAGTAAAGGTGGCCAGTAGCACTTTGTGTGCTTCAGAACACGGAAAGACTTCAAACATTTTCTCGGTCTCTAGGACCCATGCTTCGGCCTTTAAGGGTTCAACGCCTCCCTGAAAGGATGGCGGTTTCATCTTGCTAAACTTCTGTGTCAGAGCTATTATATCATCATTAACATTCTATTTCGGTTGAATTGAAGGAGGTGGGGGCTGTTGGTTTTGTTGTTGTAGCCTCAAGGCCTCCTTCAACATTTCAACTGTTCTTTCTAGCCTTCCCATTCTGACCTCAGATGATTCAGTTTCATCAGTAGTTCTTGCGTTATCCATTTCACTATAGGCAATTATGACAATAATAAACATAGGCAGTTGCATACCTAAACACATTAACACGTATATTCATGTCGTGGCCACACACACTTTTCATGCACATGTAATGTCTTAATTACTTTTCTAGGACATCCTATAGCTCATTTGGACACATGTGTGCGGTATAACTCATGGTTTAATATCGCTCTGATACCACTCTGTCACGACCCAAACCCGCTCCTATAGGTTTAGCACTGTAATCGACCAGTAATCCGAGATTACTGAAGGCGTGCTTAACAGTAAAACAGTAATACAGAGTACAGGGGCTGGCAGAAGCCAAAACAGTAATAAAAGACGTCCAATGAGCTGTGACAATCTGTATGCAAAAATATTTTTTAAACATATACACATTCAAACCATAACAGTAATACATACATCATATACAGGTATTCAGGTTAGGGACCAAAATCCCTACCGTAACAGTACAGTAACAGTCTATATAGTCTATACAAAACAGAGATAAAAAAGGGAAAAACTAAAACACCCCGAAGCAGCCTTAGCTTGGCAGTACTTGGAACCTCGCAGTGAGGCACATTGGTTGGCTTGACAAAAATGGAGTTTAAACCCCACGCCCCTAGCTCTGATCCGGTGCCTGGACACCTACATATATATATATAAACAGTGAGCTAAAGCTCAGTGAATAACATATGTGTAAAGAGGTTAAGAATAAATGTCCTTTCAATATTAAAAACAGTCATTTATCAGTATATCAGTCATTCAGTTTGTGGCTCATAATTCATGCCATAACAGTCATTCAGAAACTATAATAGTCATATGTGGTACATCCAATAGCAAAACAACACAGTAGGTCTTAACAGACCGAACAGTTAGTTGATGGCCATCATATCAGTAAACAGTAGTGGTTCCAAACATGGGAACTGACAGAGATCTCTGTAATAGTAGCAGTAACAGTTCAGTAACAGTAAATTGCTATGGATGCCACGAATACAGTTCACAAATAGGACAAACATTCATTCAGTAAACAGTGTCATTTCATAAAGCAGTACAATCATTTGTTCAGAAAATAGTCTTAATTGAACATATCTTTACAACATTCATACTCACAGAGTTCTGGGCTATAGATAAGCTAGAGCGTCCTCGGATGCCAACCCTACACAGTTACAGAACGAACACACACTAAGCTACATAGTTGAGAAATAATAACTTAATCCCTAATGCCTCGATGTGGTTCTACATCAATATCCTCATTAAGATGTCTTCAACTAGGCCTAGGAATGCTTAGGATGGAATGAGGATGCAAAAATGCACTTTTAAACAATTTTCAGAATTTTCAAAAAATAGGGGTCCCGCTCGAGCGTGGGTTTCCCCATTCGAGCGGACGTGCAGACAAAAGGGCTCAACTCGAGTGTGGTTTCCCCCGCTCAAGTGGACTGTAAAATCATGCAAAAGTACTGCATGCATGCAATTCACACTCAACGGACGCTCGATCCGCGCTCGAGCGTGAGACACAAGTCCTCGCTCGAGCGTGCATTTCCTCGCTCGAGCGGACTGTAAACATGAGCAAAGTACTGGATACACGCATTTCCCGCTCGAGCGGACTACATGAATTCAGTGTGTACGCTCGAGCGTGGAGTTCCCCGCTCGAGCGTGAGTCCAAAATTTGAAATTTCTAGATTTGAACCTCAAGCTCAAAACTCAACTTTGAAGCATCAAATTCGATCCTTTTGGGCTAATTTTCTGGAAGACACTTGTAAACTCATAATATGACATGTTTCAAAGATCAATTTGAGAAATCAAAGCCTAAAGGTAGTTCAATTGAACACAAATTCAAAGAAGTTTTCATGAATCAAGAAGAACAATGCAAATTCAACACATGCATGGGTTCCTAGGAACACCAATGCTGCAAAACAAGATCAAATACAATGTTTAACTTCAAAACATGGTGAGTTCATGGATCAAGACCAAAAATATGAACATGCATGAAGAAATCCTCATGAAACAACTTCAAAACTCAACAATATGAACATGCATGCATGATACAAGCTTCAATTCAACAATTTAAGCCATAACTTGGCTCTAAACTCCAACAATCCTCTAAACCATGCAAGAACCAACCCAAAATATGAACAAGAAGGTAAATGTCCTACCTTAGGTCTCCAATTTCAAATGTAGAAGCTCAAATATGCAAATTTCCTTCAATCTCCTAAGCCTCCAAGCCAAAACAAGATGAAAACAATTCTCTCCTAAGTCTCTCTCTCTCTAGTCGGTTTGGACTCAAATAGCTGAGGAAATGTGATAAAGCTAACATAACGAAATCAAATAAATGCCTCATGGAATAGTCCACTAAGTGGCATTCTAATAAATAAGTCCAACTTTGATAGTTTAGCTTATTTAATCCAATTTAATCATACCAAATCAATTTTTAATTAAATATACCATAAAATCACATAAATTCCAATTAGCATAAAACATTAATCGGTTTCGGATTCGGCCGCCGATAAGGCCTTCAATTTGCAGTTTAATCATAATACACGAACAGATAATTTAGCAGTCAAACAGATAGACATGCACTTAAGCTATACACTCAATCAATTAGCTCAGGATTTCAGTCAATCAGTTAGTTAACATGCTTAATCATAGATTAGCACTAATCAGTGGTGAGGGTTGTCACAAGCCCTAATCTCGGCCCATTGCGCGGCCCAACTTCCAAAGAAGACTTTTCCTAGCTCGGCCAAATTTGCTTACAAATTACCCTCTTAATTGCCCCTTAATTCCATATGCGTAGCATGATTGGGATTATTTTTCCTTTAGCCGAGCTAAGAATGCCCCACTCTGCCGAGCTAAAAAGTTGTTTGGTTTCACAGCTCGTTCGGTCCCAATAAGCCTTGTCAGTTGCTCAATACGTCCTTCTATTAATCCGGCATGTTTGATACGGCGTCATTCCTAGGATACGTGGCGTGCCCCCATTATCCTCGTTCTCCTGTTACAACCATTACGTACCTCCAACAATTTGAACAGCCCCACATTTTTGCCTTCAACATTTATATCCTTCAAGTTCGTAATCGCACTAGAAGACGTTCTTTCTGTGTAACCGGGCTATATGTCCCACCTTTTGTAATGAAAAATTTCGATCTCTTTGCTCGGTTACTGTGTTTCTTTTTCAATGTTTTGCATCATTCCGACTGTATGTCTAGCCGAACTAATTAGTTTGGCCTTACTTGATCCTGCCAATCTTCTTTGGCCGAGATACATATCTCGGCTAAAGAATCCAAAAAATTTGTTGGTCAAACCTGCCAACCTACTTTGGCCAAGGTAACTGTCATCTGAGCCACAAAGTGCAAAAAATTTTGTTGGTCAAACTTGCCAACCTTTTTAAGCCTAGATCCTTATCTCGGCTGAAGAATGAAAAAGTGTTGGTTATTCCTGCCAACCTTCTTCAGCCTAGATTCTCATCTCGGCTGAAGAGAGCCAAATGTTGGTTATTCCTGCCAACCTTCTTCAGCCTAGATCCTGATCTTGGCTGAAAGAAGCTCAATGCTGGTTATTCCGGCCAACGTTCTTCAGCTAGATTCTTATCTCGGCTGAAGATAGCTAAATATTGGTTATTCCAGCCAACATCTCTTTAGCCTAGATCTTTATCCTGGCTGAAGAGTACTCAAAGTTGATTATTCTAGCCAACCTCTCTTCAGCCTAGATCCTTATCCTGGCTGAAGAGTACTCATAGTTGGTTATTACTGCCAACCTCTCTTCAGCCTAGATCCTTATCGCGGCTGAAGAATACTCAAAGTTGGTTATTCCAGCCAACTTCTCTTCAGCCTAAATCCTTATCCTGGCTGAAGAGTACTCAAAGTTGGTTATTCCTACCAACCTCTCTTCAACCTAGATCCTTATCCTGGCTGAAGAGAACTCAAAGTTAGTTATTCTAGCCAACCTCTCTTCAGCCTAGATCCTTATCCTGGCTGAAGGGAGCTCAATGTTGGTTATTCCGACCAACGTTCTTCAGCCTAGATCCTTATCTCGGCTGAAGAGAGCTAAATGTTTAGTTATTCCTGTCAAACTTCTTAATTGCCCCCTAGTCAGGCAAAGACTTTTGCGTGGTTGGTCCTACTTGTCAACCGTGTTAACTCTCGCCAAAGGCTTTTTGTCTGGTATAGTTGTTGTGTCGGACTCTTCCTCGGTGCGTGCCCTATCTTCCTCTACCCAGATGTGTTGGTGCACTTTTTTCATCAGGGCTTTCATAGCAAAGGGTGGCGTCATTGTCATTGAATCCCTCAACTTCTTGCCGACCGGCAAACCTCGTTTGTACTGTGCGATAGCTAGGTTTGTGGGGAAATCTCCAATCTTATTAAAAGTCTCCCAATACCGGTTATTGTAAGACCTCAATGTTTCCTTTTTGCCCATATCTATGGAGAGAAGCTGGTCAATCTCTACAAGTGTCTTGGTGTTTGTTCTGAATCTAGTCACAAATGCCTCTGTTAGTTGCGCCCATGAAGCTATGCTACCTTCTGACAACCTTTCAAACCATGTTAGACCCAGGTCACTAAGGCTGGAAGGAAATATGATACACATTAGAGCCTCGTTTCGTCGATACGCCGCCATAACCTAGCGAAAATGGCTCAAGTGCATGTAGGGGTCAGACTTTCCTCATAAATAGTGAATTTAGGGTGGTGGAAGCCGGAGGGTAATGGTGCGTTCTCTATCACCGGAATGAACGGTGAGCTCTGCAACCTTGCTAACGCTTTATATGTTGGTTCATAGGCGAGGCGTGGCTCTAGCATTCTAACCTTGACACTCCCATGTGTTCTTGGAGCCAACCGTTGTAGCGCAGAGACTCTACGGGGGTCGCGAGCCTGAGTGTCTTCTCTCATTCGAGCCCTTTCTTCAAGCACTGTCCGTAGGTCTGCCGACCTAGGCAACTCCGTGTGCCTAGACGTTGTTTGGTGTGAATGTGTGGACCAATAGCTGTTTCCTTCTGTGTAAGACCTTTCTGTCCTCCTTCTCTCAGACCTGGAGTAATGAGTCTTGGAAGTCCTCGATTGTGTATCACCTGACCTGAGGCTTTTTCTTTCAACTTGTGATGGTGTGACTTGTTTGTCACGATCTTCTAAGTGGCGAAGGTGCACCCTGCTCTTGCCCACCTCTTTTTCCGCTGCCCCTTTGCTCTTTATCTGGCGCTTTATAGTCTCCATGTTAGCCGCCATTCTTCTTATTACTTCGTCTTGCTCCCTTATACAATCTTCCAGAACCTGAGGATCCATCATCCGCCTCTGTCTATCAGGGCTTTGAGAATGGTGTAGACTTGAGCCCCGTCTTTCTCGCGCCTCTCTTCGTGGATTCTGTCACTGGGGATCTAATTCCGTCATGGATGGTACATAAGGCAAGCCTTCGCGCCTTGCGCTCCCTCCCGGTGTCTGCCCATCAATAGCAGAATGTGGTAAGTCTTCGTTATACGCCATTGTTTTCATCTAAAGAGGAAAACTCGATCAAAAAGTTTTGTTCTTTGTGTTTCCTTGGCAACGACGCCAATTGTACGAGCATGAAATAATCCTCTTGTCTAATCATGTTGATCAAGTTCGCACTTCTCCAAACGTCGTCGCTTTGCTGCCTGAAAGCACAAACGTGAGCTAGCCGGCGAGTGTGTGCCGAAAATCCCTTCGATGCCTAAGTCAGCAAAATAGACAATAGACACAAAAGCTCTGTGAATTCTAGAGCAAGAATTGTGATTGTGATACCTGTCCATATGTCCTGCTATTAGCTTTTATAGACTTGGCCTAGCCCAATCCTAGTAGGATTTCAACTCTTTTTATAAGAGTCCTTTTAGGAATCACACACCCTACTCACTACTAACCAAGTGAGATGGTTTGCAAAATCCTAATAGGACTCTACTCTCCTTAACAGAGTCTTCCTAGGAGTCATATTCCTACTCACTACTAACCAAGTGAGATGGTTTTGCACAATCCTAGTAGGACTCTACTTTCCTTAGCAGAGTCCTCCTAAGAGTCACACTCCTACTCAATGAAGAATGTCTATCATAATAACACTCTGCTTTCCACCAACCAAGTAAGATGGTTACCTCCTTTGTTTAAGCTGCTGCAACCTAACCGAGCTAGATTACCTCGGTCGTATACTCAATTAAGTAATGAAGTAGATGGCATTCGGCCGAGCTATACCAAGCCCGACCTACTTTCTCACCAACACCTCGGCTAACCACCAGGCCCACTTGTTTAGGTAGCTCGGTTCAAAGTACCTCTGCCCAGCTTAGAGTTCATACAACATGGGACCGAGCTACTCGAAGCCCATACCTCGGCCCATAGTTCAGTCCAAATCTGAAATATGAGATGTCTTTTTGGCCTAAGACCGAGCTACACCAGCCCTTATCTCGGCCCATTCTACGGCCCAACTTCCAAAGAAGACTTTTTCTAACTCGGCCTAATTTGTTTACAAATTACCCTCTCAATATATATATATATATATTATTTTGCATTTAAGTTATTGATAAGTCAAACACAAAATGATGGCCAATGCATAAGCTCTTATATCATAAATAAATATAAAAAAACTTACAATTAAGGAGTCCAATTATTGATTTTCGTCTAATGTGTTTTATCATTGCTGATATAAAAGCCATCAGATGTGCCATCCCAGTAGTAGTTATGATCCTTTCAAGAAGAAGTGTCGCAATAAGAGTCTATTCTATTATCGAAAGCAACAAAACTTGCACCTTTGGCACCCCAGTAAAAATGACAGAAAAATAGAATGCTTCCTATAATGTTAGGTTGTGTAATTATCCCACCACATATAATAATTAGCATTTAATTAATCAAAAAGATTTGAATTTAATTGCCCATTACTCTGATTTAATCCGGAATTTATGAAAATTATGGAGACTGATTCGTATATGATTCTGTTGAAGATTTATTTTAGAATTAGAAATTGAAAACCTAAATGGCTTAAAAGAGTACAAATGGTGAATTGAATTATTTTAATTTGAAGTATCGAACCATATCGGAGTTTAATTAAATATTCGATTTAAATTTATAAAATTGAGATTCGATTAATTGGGTCTGAATTGGAGTTAATTAACCTAAGAGAATTGGGAATTAAGATTATTATGAATTAAATTCATTTATGTGGTGCCTAATTTGAATATGTAATTTATTGACAAAATTTTGAGTCTGATCAGAAATTAAAGGCTTAAATGATTTAAGAAACCAAAATTGAGTATGAAAGTAAGTTTAATTTAATATTTGGAGTTTTTTTGGAAGTTTGATTAAAAATTTGAATCAGAATGGTGGATTTAATATAATTAATTGGGCTCTAAAGAAAGTCAATTAGACTAAATTAAATTATGTGAAATTTATGATTAGTTATGATTGATTTAATTATGTATTAATTAAGATTTATTAAGACTACGTTTTATTTAATTAAGCTAATTTTAATCATAAACTATTATGAGAGAATCTAGAATTGTGGGTGTTTGTGGGTGTAATGACAGGTGTGTGTGCACCTGTCATGTTGATGGGCAGGAAATGAGGTGTGTGTGAGTGTATAATCGGGTGGGTTCAAAACTTACACTTAACCTTGAGTAGAAAACACAACATAAGAGAGAAAGAAAAGGAAAATGAATGCATTCATGTGTATGTGCTGGAAAGAACAAAACCGAGAGAGAGAGAGAGAGAGAGAGAGAGAGAGACCTACTCCATGTGCTGGAATGGTGAAGGAAAGCAAGGGGAAAGCTTGGGAAAAAGTGAAGAATTGAAGAGAGATTTAAGAAATTGTAAAGAAACTCATCAAATTGAAAGTTTTGGGTAAGAAATTAAAGCTCAAATCTTGTAGGTAAATTATCTAGAAGCTGAAATTAAGAAGTAATTAGATTCAATTACATGCAATGGAAAATAAATTAGCAAGAAAATGAGTTAGGTTCATGATTATGGAAATTAATTTGGAAAATATTATTTTGGGTTTTGATTTTGATTATTAATCCATGCATGTAATGTAATTTAAGAGTTTGACTCAAATTAAACATATTTTGGAACATCTATGATTATGAATTAAATTGAGGTTAAAAATTGAGTTGAGTTTAAGATTAAGAAAATAAGTTTGGAAAATAGTTAGTTGAGTTTGATTTTATCATTCTTCATAAATTTGAAACTCAACCTTACATTTATCATGGAATTTCAAGGTTTTGAAATTTTAATTCATGTTTTACGAGTTTGAATTTGGATTTGATATGAGAAAAATTAATACAAATTTAAATTAGAGCAATTCAAGATTTTAATTGTGGTTTGAACTTGATTATGTAAAATTGGTTTTTTTTTTGATGAATGTTTCATGCATGCAAATGATTTTCTAAGGAATTTATAATTTTAATTTCATGTTTTGAAGGAAAATAGAAAGAGCCTGAAGTCAATTTTATGTAATTAAAAAGAAAATGAGGAATTGGAGCTATGTTCAAATTTATAGAAATAAATTATAATTTATATTTGAGAATTAAAAATTAGTGAAAATAAGTTTGGAAAATAGTTAGTTGAGTTTGATTTTATCATTCTTCATAAATTTGAAACTCAACCTTACATGTATCATGGAATTTCAAGGTTTTGAAATTTTAATTCATGTTTTATGAGTTTGAATTTGGATTTGATATGAGAAAAATTAATACAAATTTAAATTAGAGCAATTCAAGATTTTAATTGTGATTTGAACTTGATTATGTAAAATTGGTTTTTTTTTTGATGAATGTTTCATGCATGCAAATGATTTTCTAAGGAATTTATAATTTTAATTTCATGTTTTGAAGGAAAATAGAAAGAGCCTGAAGTCAATTTTATGTAATTAAAAAGAAAATGAGGAATTGGAGCTATGTTCAAATTTATAGAAATAAATTATAATTTATATTTGAGAATTAAAAATTAGTTTGATTTTGATTTAATTTTATACATGCAAATATTTTTGAAAGAGCTTATTAGCTTTAATTTATGTTTTATAAAACAAAGAAGAAGAATGCTGAAATTATTATATTTATGAAATTATTGGTTTTAATCGTAAGGATCAAGGAGAATTTTGTAGTAGAAATTGGAAAATTAATCATGGGTTGATCTTTATTAATAAAATTACATGTTCAAATTCATTCATGCAAGAGTTTCAGTTTTGAAAATATGTTTGGAAATTATTTGTTGATTTTGAAAGCACAGGAAATTTGCTGGCCACTCGAGCGGAAAAGTCACCGCTCGAGCTAACATTAAGGCCAACTAGTATTTTTACAGAGCTTTGCAAACCGCTCGAGCAACCAAAGGTCTACTCGAGCGAAGACCCTATTTTCAGCATATTTTGAAAAATTGCATTTAGTTCACATTTTTGTTCTCATCTCTTTCCAAAGCATTCTAGACAGGATTTATGGCTCAATAAAGATTAATAAGCTAACAATCAACATTAATTAGTTGATTAAAAGAATAAGTTATTAACTTAGTAGTACTTGATTAAGAAACCAAGTAAGAAATTGGTTTATTAAGAAAAGAATGATTTAGTAATGAAAGGATATGTGACAAGAGAACCCGATTCATTTAAATAAGAAAAAATAAGCATAGTAGAACTCCGGACTACTTAGACAGAAAAAGACAAGAAAAGTCAAATTTGATCAAGAAATTGATATTGTATTTCAATGTGTATATGTTATGTGCTTGTGTAGGTCACGCGCTATTGTTTGCCTGATTTGTCTGATCTGCCTAATCTATTTGATCTGTTTCTGTAGCTATCTGTGAGTAATAACTTAGTAAAGTTATATTCAACTTTATTTATTTTCTGTATGATGAATTAAGATCTGTTTTTTGAAATGATATGTTCTGTACAATGAATGATCGTCCAATTTCTTAAAAGTATTTGTGGCATTATTAGCATCATATGATATCTGTTAGCTGTTACCCGGTATCGGAGGTTCCATTATGGAACTTATTATGTCTATCATCTGTTACCCGTACCGGAGGCTCCATCATGGAACTCAACATGTATATTCTCTGTTACCCGGATCCGGAGGTTCCTTTATGAAACTGGTAATTCATAACCACCATATGTTCTGCATCTGTTCTGTATCTGTTCTGTATCTGTTCTGTTGGTGCTAATGGATGTACCACGTCTAATTAAGCATGAACTCTGATTTCTGTATATGATTTGAACAAGAATATGAATATAAATATGAATCTGAATCTGTTTATGAATCCGAAATATGATTTCTGAATCTAGTATGGACATCATTCATTAAAACCCTTTACTCTGTTATTATTTACTAGGCTCTAGCTCATTGTATTATTTATGTATGTAGGTGATCAGGCGCGTAACCAGGCTTAGAGGCGTCTGCCTGGAATCTGTTTTTTTGTTAGTCAACCTATGTGCCTCCCTTGGAGGTTCCGGATATGTCAAGTGGCTATGGCTATGGCTATGTGATTTAAAGTTTAAGTTTCGTTTTCTTGTTTGGTTAAACAAATCTTGTGTATTTTGTAAATAGGACTAAGTCTCTTTTTGTCTAATCTGTATATATATATAATGACGTAAGGATGATGTGGATATATGTATATAAAAAGTTTAAAATTTTTCTGTCTCATATAAGTCTGTATAGCTCAATGGACGTTGTATATTTGTTATTTGCTTCCGTTAGCCCCTAATATTATGTTAATTTGTTTCAGAGGCCTTCGGTAATCGCAGGATTACTGGCCGGTTACGATACTAAACCGATAGGGACGAGTTTGGGTTGTTACAAGTTGGAATCACCAACTGAATTCTTGACCATTTCCAAGTGTATGCATTCCAAGATCATCATCTTTGGATTGGCAATGAACTTACAATTGCTCAGAATTGGTTGGAAGGTTGTCAGATAATATGAACCACATATGTTGGAAGAATCCCACACATAATGGTTGTGCAAAGAAAATGAAATGTTAGGATGACTAAAGGGAGGAATGACTTCTTCATATTGTATCTTTTCAAATGTCCAAATTATGTGATTTATGTTCCTTATTGTTGCCTTCCTTCACTCATTTATAGACACAGAATATCTATGCTGAATTTACATTTAAATAAAGTTGAATGTAGACCATGAATATTTGATTTGATTCTATATAGATCAGTACTGGATATATAAAAAATACTACTAAAAAATTGACCAAACACTCACATGGGTGTGGAACCCACCCCCAAGTAGGACCTACATTTATGTGAGTGTTTGGTAAAATTTTTGATAAAACATTTAGAGTTTCTAATATTTTTCTTTTGTAAACGAAAGGATGGCAAAGGAAAAATAAATAAAAAATGCTAGAGAAGTCAAAATTTCTACCAAACACTCTCATATATAGGTGTGAGATCCACACTTTTGTGGGTCCTACACATATGTAGGTCTCACATGAGTGTGATCGCATGTAAGTATTTGATAATTTATTTTATTTTTAGTATCTCCAACATCATTAAAAATAAATAAATAAATAAAAAAATTTAAGGAAGGGTATAGTTGTAATAATTAAGGGCTGCTTAGTTTGGCATAACCTAAAAAGGTCAAAAAGTCAAAAAGTCACTATCTTATTTAAGTCACATTATCTTATTTAAGTCGCATCACCTCTCCACCACATTACTTCAAAACCAACCAATACCCAACTCATATTTCATAAAAAGTCAAAAAGTGCACTTATTTAGTTTGTTGGAGTTAGACATTAATTTGGCTGAAGTAATTTCTCACATTATGGGTGGTTTGACAATTAAATAAAAAGTCAATTTTTAATTTTTTATTCATTTTGGGTCACATTATTTTTCACATTTTTTATTCATAAAAAGACAAAATAGATTAAAAAGCACATTATTTTTCACATTTTTTATTCATAAAAAGACAAAATAGATTAAAAAGGCTAAAAAATTAACTTTTTATCAACTTTTCAAAATATCACTATATTTTCCAGGTGTGGGATCCACATTTATGTGAGTCCTGCACCTATCTAGGTGAGTGAGGATCCTCTCCTTGCAGCTTCTGTGCTTGCGCCCGTCCTTGCAGGCCTTCGGGTCTACTTTTAGGCCCAATTTTGATAATCCGAACCGTTCATATTTTATGATTTATTCAGTATATCATACCTGTAATTTTTTATTATTTTTTAATATCCCTAAAATTATTTAAAAAAAACAAATTTAAGGAAGAGTACAGTTTTAATAATTAAGGTCACTTAGTGTCTTGCCAGGTGTTATTGGAGTTTGACATCAGTTTTAATAATTAAGGTCACTTAGTGTCTTGCCAGGTGTTATTGGAGTTAGACATTAATTTGTCTGAAGTAATTTCTCATATTATATTTGGTTATCTAAATTAATGTTCTAAAAATTAGACTAGTCAGCGAATAAGAAAAGGTATTGGGTGAACAAGTCACTGAATAAATCATAAAATATAAACGGTTCAGATTATCAAAATTGGGCCTAAAAGTAGACCCGAAGGCCTGCAAAGACGAACGCAAGCACAAGCTTGCAAGGAGAGGCTCCTGACTCCTATCTAGGTCCCATATGAGTGTGGTCCCATGTAAGTATTTGATAATTTTTTATTATTTTTTATTATTTTTTAATATCCCTAAAATTATTTTAAAAAAAACAAATTTAAGGAAGAGTACAGTTTTAATAATTAAGGTCACTTAGTGTCTTGCCAGGTGTTATTGGAGTTAGACATCAGTTTTAATAATTAAGGTCACTTAGTGTCTTGCCAGGTGTTATTGGAGTTAGACATCAGTTTTAATAATTAAGGTCACTTAGTGTCTTGCCAGGTGTTATTGGAGTTAGACATCAGTTTTAATAATTAAGGTCACTTAGTGTCTTGCCAGGTGTTATTGGAGTTAGACATTAATTTGTCTGAAGTAATTTCTCATATTATATTTGGTTATCTAAATTAATGTTCTAAAAATTAGACTAGTCAGCGAATAAGAAAAGGTATTGGGTGAACAAGTCACCAGTTCAATCATCAGGTCAAACTAAAATTGAAATATAACTTCATAATTATTTTATAAATATATTAAAAATAAAAATTAATAATATAGAATTAAGATACATTTATTTAAATTTTAATATTCATATATAATTACATAAACATATTACCAAATTTAAACAAAAGCTAAAGTTAGCATACCACTCTCAATATAGTTATATTTTAAGAACAAAGATATATGTTTGTACATATAATTTTTAGGAAATATTATTTTACCTCCTAAATTATCACTCAAAAATCAATTCTATCCATATACTTTTAATTATATTAAATTTTAGAATAAACTACCAATAAGTTCTAATAGTTAGACTTAATTCTCATCAAATCTTATTGAAAATAAATCATAGTAAAATCATCGCTAAAAAGAATTTTTGTGACGATGTTTTTGTATGTGTCGCTAAAAATTGACAATTAGTGATTTTTTTATCATAATTTTTATAAATTGTCGCTAAAACTTATAATTATTAATTTTTTTCTGTGATAAATTTTTCAAACTGTCGTTGAAAATAAAAAATCAGTGACTTTTTTTTAAACTATCGCTACAACTTATAATTAGTGACATTTTTTGTAACAAAATTTTTAAACTGTATCTGAAAATTAACAATTGGTGACATTTTTAATAGTGTTTAATGAAAAATGCCATTAATTATCCTAGGATTCACTGGATAATAAGTCCACCTATTAAGACCTACACTTAAGTCCCTCTTAATTTTACACATAATCTATTCAATTTTAAATCAATTTCACCATGTTGTTAGTTGCTATTTAAAATCAAACGAAATTTGCTGATGTAGTACTAAATTTCATTTGGAATTTCATTTTACCCCCAAATTATACTTCAAAAATCAATTAGACCCCAAATATAAAAAAAATTAAATTAAAATATTTAGTTAATAATTTTTTATCTCAAAAATGAAAAAAGAAAATAAATTTTAAATAATATACTTTGCAAAAAAAATAAATTAAAAACAATATAAAAAGCCTCATTTAAAATATTCTCTTTAAGTCTCAAATTATCTTGAGTTGATCTTAAAAAAACTAATTGAGCCAAAAATTTCTTGACTATGTATGTGCGTGCGCAATTGTAGTTAGCTTATTTCCCAAATTAATTTCAATAGAATTGATCGACTAATAATAATTTCAAAACTAAGTGTATAAAAATTTAGACCATACTTATTATGAGAGTAACATCTATTTTTGACATTTGAAAAATTATATTGAATGATAAAAATGAATGTGTTAAGATCTGCCTACAAAATCAAAATTAGTACCTACTCAACGTATCGTTGATTGAATGGCAATCTAACACAAAAGTTAGCAATTATTCTCCAAAGGATAATGTTGGGCTTATGTGCTTTAGGGTAGAGAGACTCACTATTTTTTGTAATAGGATTCCAACCCTTGTAACTTGTAAGTCTTTGAGACATTCAGTTTGGACTTTTATGTTATCACATACCATAGACTCATGTTTTGAAAGTTATGAATATGTAATTGCGTGTAATCTCCTTTTATAAATTCTTAATTTTTGAGAAGTAAAATATATAGAAAATATATATATATTTTTTAATTTTTAAAATTAGATAGATATTTGTTTTGATTATTATAATTGTTGTTAACTCTTGATAAGAGTATTGGCTTTCGCATGTTGGAATTCCTAGTAAATTAGAAATCATCAATAAATTTAGAAAATGTGGGACGGTAGTCTTAAAGTTTAAAAGAAGCATAATAAAATTTTATAACTTTAACATAATTATGCGAGAAAAAAAACACACACAAACACACAACACACACCAAGCAAAGCATAATTTCATCAGTCCAGTTTGGACATAATGTTTTCACACATTATCTCACACACTCAATCTAATGTGTGTTATGCACGTATAATTAATTTAATGGTGATGTTTTATACATTAATTAATATATTAACTAATATATTAATTAGTATTATGTCATTATTACTGACTCTACTTATTATATAAATTATAAATAACTAAAACTTCTAAAATTATGTTATATCATTTGTTAGTATACTAGTTAAGACACACATTATTCTTAATTTAAACAATATGTTAACTATTCATTTGGGAAGTGTTTATTTTAATTTAAAAGTCAAAAAGATATTAAAAAAGTCAAAAACTAATAAACTATATAAAAAAGTCAGAATTTTATTCTCTCTACTTTTTATATTTTTTTTTCATAAAAAGTTAAAAGTTAAAAGTTATTCCAAACATATTAATTTTTTAGATAAATTACGCTAATACCCTATGAAGTTTCTATTTAATATAGATCCCCCTCACCCTTATCCATTGTCAGATTAAAATGACAGATTTATCCTTAGTCTATATACATATAAAATAATAAAATAATAGAGATATTTTGTTAATGTTATTTCAAATGAAATAACAATTATCTTATTTGGTTTAGCTCACGCAAAAAATTAAATTTTTTTAGTTTTTCATTTTTTATTTAATTTTTACTGAATTTTTTTTAATATTTTAAACAATTTTTTTTTTTTTTGATACACCTAACCTAGATATACTTAAAAAATAATATTTTGTGATTTTTTTTTTTAAATTCACCAAATACAAAAAAATATAAAAATTCAATACATTATTTTATTTTGTTGTATTCAATGATTTTTTTTTAAAAAAAAAAATTGTATCAATTTTATACTTTTTAAATATATCTGAATTAAATCGATCTAATTTAGATATAATAGTGGAAATAAAAATGAAAAATTATATCAAAATTTTATACAAAAAATATCATAAAAATGTTATGATAGTGAAACTGTTGTAAACATAAATCATGTTTATAAGTGTTTTGTTTTAAAGTGAAAGGTCATCATTAAGCCATATCATTGTGTTTGAAAATTCTATATAAAATTTATGTTTATATATAGATATATATATTTTGATCGGCAAAGAAAAACCTTTATTGATGTAAGAGTAAAATACAATGTACAAAAACAACAAACATTAGTAAAGATAAACAAGAGCAAAAGTATCACGATGAGTTAAATCATTCAAATTACGTTGGCGCCAAGATGCCCATCCTAACATTTGCTAGCATCCCCAAAGTTGGTGAGCAACCAACCATAGAGACAGGATAAACTCAAACTCAAAAATAGGGAGACACCAGCATTGCAAATTTGACACTGAAGAACAAAAGCAGAACCAAAAAAAAAAAAAAATGCAG
>NW_021027019.1:1033392-1054139 GCF_004153795.1 Camellia sinensis
TCTTGCATCTGTCTTAATGCTTCATGATCAAATAATGCATGCTTTGTATAGCTATAAGTCATTCCGTGTGCCTAGTTTCGAGTTGCGGATTTCATCTCATGCATTGGGTGCCATTTTTCCATGTTTTGGGGCTGTTTAGCATCATACTTCAGTGCTGGAACATATGCCATTGTATGCCATAATTCATCCTTTCAATGCCTTTGTGGAGTTGTGTTTTGTGCCTTAGACTCGGGGCCATTGCATTGTGCATGTTTGCATGCATCTTGGTTGCCTCATTTTCATCACATGGCCACTGATTTTGGCATGCTTGCGAGCTATCCATGTTAGTTTAAGTCCATCATCGCATGTTGTTGCATGCCATGTTTGCTTACATGTTTAGGTTGCGTGCCTAGTATACATTGCTCATTTGCATGTTCATGTTGCATACTTAGCCTCCATGCCGAGGTTGCATTTCATTGAGCATGCATCCCTTGCCTCTTGATCAACCATGATAGGGGTTGGGGCCCTTTGATGTGTTTTGTGTTTGCATTTCATTTGATATCGAAGTTGCACACTTGGCTTTTGGGCCATCATGCATTGAAATGCGTGATTGATGGCCCGAGGGTCGAGGGCCATGCTCCCTTGAGTCCATTGCATGATAGGGAGAGTGGCCATGCATACATTGCTTTGAATTCCTTTACCATGCACTGTCTGCCCTCTGCTGCTGTCAAAAACAGGTTCTGCAGGAAGCTTTGGCCGGCCGGCCACCTATACTACCGACCGGCCATTAATTGTTGGCTGATGGACTTATAAATGGCCGATAACCATCCGGACATGGCTGGTGGTGATCCCACTTGGTCGGTGATGCTCCCCAGTTTCCAGAGAGTGCACCTTGGGAGTTGCGTAATTTTCAGAGGAGCAGAGTAGTGTAAACAGAGGCAACAGTGGCATGGTACGAATTTTTGGGCAAGACGAGTCAAGCATGCATTATCCACGCATTTCGAGGCAGGGGCTGTGGCCACTTTAATCCTGTGTTTAATTTGTTAATTAATTAGAAATTCTGTAATAATTAATTTAGCATTATTTATTCGGACTGTAATATTTATTTGGACCCTCCGAGCGAGCGCAATTGTGTAATAAGTGTGCGTGAGTGTGTGTATGTCTTCCAACCCCACGTCTTTCTTCCCTTTTATTTACTAGCTTTCGATGGTTAGTCCAGGGCATATTTCAATTAGCATACAGTATGATAGCATCTTTATTTGGCCGGACCCTGTTTAACATGAACTAGGATCATGCATATGATTACTGACTAGTTTCTGTTTTGGCTCGGAGTACTAGGTAAGCTTTTATGCTTTAGCATATCGCATGCGTGTGAGTGTTGCCATGACAGTATGATTACCATGAGGCTAGCTGCTTATGTGATATAACTGCTTGAATGCCTGTGGATGGAGGTTGAATTACCTAAATTGGGATAACGCATTAAAACTGTGAGTTTTGAGCCCACTAGATAGTGGCAAAGTCATCTTTTCTAAAGCCCACTTGAGGGTGGCAAAACTTGCATTTCAGCCTGCTTGCGAGTAGCAAACCATTTTCAAAACAAGCATGAAATGTTTTGTTCCAATTTAGGCAATTTGGTCTATACTTGTTTGCTGTGCGCATAACATAGTAATTCTAGGCTAATAACCGGAATAAGAACACATAACGTTTTCAAAAACGGATATCACGGTTAGTAGAGGCCGATCTTAGGATCGGGCGAGAGGGGATGCTCATAGCTGACCTTCCCCGATCGTACCCAAGCTCTCGAGCCGAGGCAACTTTGGTGATGACGGACACGTGGCCTTTGGCACTGAGTCAGGGTTTCCTAAATTTCCCAAAACAAAATATTTAGGTGGCGACTCTGTATCTGGCAAAGTAGTCCATGTTTGGCACTTCTTTTTCAAAATCTGTTTTCTCAAAACGATTTGCCGGATTTGGACTCTTTGGTTCAGATTTAGAACCGTGACAAATTGAGAGTCCTGAACTGTAGTAGACCTGCAAAACGAACAGAACAGGGGGACTCATCCTCCCGGGGCGTTCAGGGACGTCTACAACAACATCTTTCTGAATGCCCAACATTTGTTATGTCGTTGGCATATTAATAAGAATGCATTGGCGAAATGCAAAAAAATATTTGAGACAAATGAAAAATGGAAAAAGTTTAACAATGCATGAAACTATTTACTATTGTCATCGACTGAAAAGGAATACAACAATCACCTTGCTATACTGCATAAGGATTTCAGTAACTGTTATGAGGTAGTCAAGTATGTTATTGTGAGTTGGTTGAATGCGTATATAGAAAAATTCGTTGCGGTACATACAGACATGTGGTGCATTTTGGCAATGTTACAACCAATTGGTAATATTTGTTTTTCATTTTCTTATAAATAATATTGTTGTTTTTAATTATTATACTTGACTATTTTTTATTTACATCCATATGAACAGGGTTGAGAGTGCTCATGCTAGATTGAAGAGGCAATTAGGTTCAAGTCAAACGACACTTGAGATATCATTTGAAAAAAATACATTGTCTACTTGAGTTGCAACACGTTCAAGTAAAAGTATCATCCGAGAAGAGTTTAACTATTTCAAACCTTCTCAATTCAGAGAGCTTCGGAGTAATGTGTCTATCTGTACGTTGGAGTACGTGTTGGCAGGGAATAAGAGAGCAAATTCAGTTGGAATTGATGTTGCAACATGTAGGTGTGTTCTTAGGTGCATGCATGGTTTACCTTATGCTCACGAGATTGCAGATTACATGAGACAAGTCCGCCATATTTCACTCGGTAGTATACATGTACATTGGATGCGACTTAATATATGTGTGCACAATCTGATGGTCGACAAATTGGTAGTGACTTGTATCCCAGAACTTGAATGATTTTAAAGCGGTTCAATGAGTTTGATATTGCCATGCAATTGGATATGTTGAAGAAGTTGAGGGAAATTGCAAACCCAGCGAGCACTTTCCTTATTGAGCCTGATGTAAAGCCTAATCCACGTCGAGGACATAAGAAAGTTGATATATCTTGCTGTCGTGACCCGCGTGCATTTGAGTTGGTTGACGATGACCATGATAGCCAGAGCACATTAGCTTCCAGTCAATCCAAGAAAAAAGAGCTTCGAAAGTGCATGAGAAGAAATGGAATGTGAAGACAAAGACATGTTGTACTAGAACAAGTTTATCGAGTGCATATGCTGGTGACTTCCCGTCTATGTTAAAACCATTCATAAAGTTGATGAAGGATGTAGATGGTGATGGGAATTGTGGTTTTAGAGTTATTGCAGGTTTATTTGGTCTTAGAGAATGATTAGGTGCAAGTTAGGCGTGATCTGCTACATGAATTGAATGATCACAAAGATGAATATGTCGTACTATATGGGTCACATGAGAGGGTTGAAGAGCTAACAGACATCCTGTTATATTTTGAAGATAGCCCAAGCTTTGATCGTTGGATGACTATGTTTGACATGGGACATCTTATTGCATCATTTTATAATGTAGTCTTGTACCACTTGTCATTGTAACAATGTCTCACTTTCTTACCTTTAAGATCACCGCCAGTAACCCCTGTTGATTGTCGCGAGATTGCCATTGGATTTGTTATTAGAAATCATTTTGTGCAGGTGTAACCTATGAAACTTACCTACCATTGTTGTTTAATAACTGTGTAATTGCAAATTTGATGTATTTGGTAAATATAATTTGGTTGAATTCTCATTGGATGTTCGTGCAGGTATTTTTGGAGACCGGTCATTCGGTTCCCCCCATTGCTGTGCTTTGGTGAGTTCACCATCACCCTTGTGCATCAGAATGAGAGAATGCATATGTTAGTTGCATTCAAAAATTCAAAGACAACATAGGACCTAATGTAGCTACCTAGAGACATTTGATGTAATTGACATTGATTGATGTATTAGAGAGCAATTGTAGAATATTTAAAAGGTTTAAGACATTAGTTTTTATGATTTATACTAGCACGGAGTTATGAAATGAATATCATTTTACCATTGGATTTTGTAATGGCCATTTTTTGATGGAATATCATGAGTTATAATTGTCTTATTTATGGAATGGATATCATATTATTTACATTATCTGAACACAAAACATAATGAAAATAATATTAGTCAAGTGCAACTACTGTTAAAGAGTAATAATATTAACCAACAAGTATCCAATAAAAAAAATAATATTAACTAGTAGTTCAATCCGTCCACATCACAAAATACATGTCTCCTTGTACATAATGCAAAGATTAATAATAATATTAAAGAGTACTACTGATAAATGCCTACTACTAAATCCACCAAAGCATCCAAAAAGTACATAATCCAAAGATAATAATAATATTTGTCTTCTTGTACATCCACCAACACCGTCACAAAATACCTAATATAACATTATGAACTACTATCAACTACGCCACTGGCGAGTGTAATGTGCTCCAAAACAATGTGCAATATAAGACCTTGGTGTAGACCAACCCTGAGTGGATGTATTGAGTGCAACTTCACCAATGTGCTGATTTTGAAGAAGGTGTTCAATTGCATAGTAAAGCCTATCAGGATTTGAACATTGTCCTCATAGCCAAGTTCAATAAAAGGATATGTAATCTGATATATCTGTGGCATATGCTATATTATGAGAACAAGTACAACATTATATACATTGTTTGAATAATTTGCATACATAATTTGTAATGTAAATGAAAAAGATGATACATGTGCGTCTTAAATATGATACTGATAATGATGAATATTTGGGTACACTTGAGAACGATGTGCTGGGTTTTGAACATACATATGGGTAATAGTTTGGTACCAATCCATGTAACTAAGAACACAATCCCAAGGCTACCGTACCGGTGTACTCCTCCTCCATTCAAATAACATGTGGTTGTCCCATTCCTTCCAAATGATGTCCAAGTATGCATACATAACATTGTAGTGGAGAGTTGTGGCTCCTCGAGAAGTATGCATAGGGCCAAGTGGTAGATTAGGGATTGTCTGCACTCTACCAAACTGTTTCAAAACTCTATCAGGGTGATATCTTTCAACTACTTTCAAACACTTCAAGCAACTGTGGTAGAACGTAACTGGGTGACATAGATGGACATCTTTGCAACTCTGATATGCGTCCCAAATAATCTACAAACAATAACAACTCTAAGATATAACAAACTGTAAAATTTGTATGAAATAGAGTTTCAATTTTTGAAGGACTTTTTAACTTATATCATGTACAACCAACCTATCAAGCTCCTCTTGAAAAGCCTGCAATTGTGTCTCTTCACCAGACTCTTTTTGAGAAGTCCAATGGTAAACTTGTGGCATGTCTTGAGTGTAATTCATATTTAGGTGTGGTCGGAATTCACGAAAGTGCTCATAAATCCATCCTTCAAGGGGTGTGATGTAACGGACTATTTATTTCACACCAGACCTGCTAGTGTACCCAACTGTCTGTATAAGTATGCCAATGCAGCAGCACCCCAAGCATACGAAGGTACGGTCTTCAAATCGGACAACAAACTCAAATAAACAACGGGGACCCTAGTACCAGTCTTGTCACTGAAAAGTGTACAACCCAACAAAAATAACAAGTATGCTCTACCTGCACATGCAATTCTTTTCATTGAATCATCGTCTGTAACATTATGAAAGTATGCCCTCAACCACTCAACCCTCACTGAATTGCCTCCAATACTAGACATCTTATATCTGACCTCTTGCTCATCAATTTTCAAGGTATTAACTACTAATGCAATGGCTCGCCTTTTTGACAACTTACGCACGCTAATAGATTGGTCTACAATGGGAAGTCCTAGGATAGTGGCTGTATCGTCCACTGTGATAGTCATCTCTCTAACAGTCAAATGGAGTTGTTTATCTCCAGTTGCCATCTCTCAACAAAACTGGATACAACAATTTTGTTGACAAAGCGGTATGTGTAACGAGCTAAGTGTGCAAGTCCTGACAACTCCACAATTTTTACAAATGTAGCGTTGTTGCCTTGTTCCCACCACGGCCACGAACGAATCTTAGACAAGTGATTATAACACTTCAAGGGCCCCTTTTCATCAACACCATTCTAAATAGCTACGCAACATGACTTCTAAAACTTTAAGGATTGATGGATTAGTTGGCCCTCCCGAAAATGGTTGAATAAGGATATCTTCATCAACAATGTGAGCATAATCACCGGTAGGGTCATCATCCATGGCAATATCATCCATAACTGGTGCATCATGTATAGGATCAGCATCCATGGCAATGTGTGCATCATCATCATGCACTCAAGCACGTCCACCTCTACGTTCAGCATTCTTTAATTCACGGAGTCTTCTGTTTGAAGCTGTTATTGACCGACGTTGACTAGGACCGGCATCCATCTGCATAAGGAAAATTGTTCTCATCAATCCAATATAGCATTTATAGTGAAAACACTAACAAATATACAATCAAATAGTCAAATTGTAGTCATCAACCGATATAACAATAACAACTAGTTGTGCTAACAATATAATGTGGGAATAACAATACTGCACATATTTTTTTTTCTTCTATTGTTATGTCTTGAAGTTCACAAAAAAATAAAAATAAAAAATAAAAAATAAAAAATAAAAAATAAATAAAAAGATAAACATACCTATAAAATAATATTGTTGGAAAAGAACTTAAGGTAAAACCAATCTTGGTGGCCTATGTAACTTGGTCTAAATATATATATATAAATCCATTCGGAAAGTTCAGTGCCGAAACAACACATAACTTTTGGAACTCAAATGTCGAAAATATTACAAATGTTCAGAAATACAGAATCGAAACAATTTATTAAATTCGGAAACTAACTATTATTTTTTTTATTTTTTTTTGGAACTAATTAGTCGAACTAAGCACTTTTATTTGGAAGTTAAGTTCCGAATCAAATTTATACTTTTGGAAAACCAATGCCCAAATTTCCAAACCGTAAATCATAAGAAAAAAAATCAAGGGTTTTATGGCAATGGAGTGCATAGAGATAACAAAATGGTAAATGCAATAACAAAATAGAAAGATGCCTTACCTTCAACACTATTTTGGAAGGTTTTCAATGGTGTTTTCAATGGAGGTTCAATAGGGTCTTCAATGGAGGCGTTCAATGGAGAAAAAGTGTCTTCACTTCACTTCAGACTTTGATCTTCAAAGTTCTTCATGTGGGTGGGTCTACAAATGCGGAAAATAGGGTCAATCAAAAGTGTGTGCAAATGAGGGTTAAGTGGTGTGTGTACAATGGTTATGAGTGAAGGGTACAATTGTAAACTTTAGAGTGTAGATTGAGAAATTTAATTAATAATCAAATTAATAGGTGTGTGTATTGAGAAAAGATATGCACTAAGGTAATTAAGTATGTGGAAATAGAATTTCTCCACATTTATCTCTTTACATCCTTCATTTGAGATTTTTTTTAATTTTTTACCCATGCGTGAAATTACCTTTAAGGACAAAAGATAAAAATTAAATAGATTTGGTTGTCTTTTTACACCAACTACACTTCAATTGCTACTTTTTTTCTTCCTTTTCCATTTCTCTTTCTTTACTATTCATCTACTTTCAAAAGGTAAGAATCATATGGTGTTTTGATCATAAAAGAAAGTAATGGATAAAGAGATGGTGATGAAAGACCATCAAAAAAGTGAAATGAAAAGTATTTTTTCTTTATTTTTTTTTATGTTTTTGTTTTGTTTCATTTTTGAAGGGGACTGTTTGACTTTTGTTTGGTATATCAAAGCCGAACAAAATCAAATAGCCCAGAATCACACTGCCGAACAAAAAATACTTGTTCAGTAACCTACTGTCGAACAAAAAGTACATGTCTAGTAATTCATTGCTAAATTTTTAGTTTCATTTTTTTGGCATTTTCATTTATTTATTTATTTTTACTTTGAAGGATTATACTTCTATTCATTGTAGTAAGACTAGTACTGCATTGTTAATGATTTCTTAGATTTATCTGCTTCCTAGTCATCCAGTACCCTGAAAAGCAAGTAATTGGATTCTTTTTCATCACTCGTGTGCTAATGAATAGGAGAAAACATATACTATTAGTATTGATCAATTCCATATACTTGTTAGCTCTAATATAGTAACTATCAAAACTATCAACATAGATAGATTGTAATAACATTTCAGTATGTTTTTATAGATGCTTGTACATGTTTTTATGGATGCTTGATATTTTAAAGAAAGTGATTCTATAAACGTACGACAACAAATGACTGGACAAATCTAATTTGTTTGGTAATATGACATCAAAATAATCCAAATTATTTGGCAATATATAATCGAGCATGCCCATAAAAAATTAAGAGAAAAAAAATGATATTTTAAGGAAAGTGAATATTTGTAAACATGCAGCAACAGATGGCTAGACAAATATAGGTTGTTCGACAACATAATACTGGAGTAATTCAAAAGGTATAGGTGCAATGAGAAAAATCTGTAGGGATTTTGGAAAGGATTTAATTTAGGGTTAGTTTTGAAATTATAAAAGGGTGTAATGAAAATTTCAATTATTTCTTAGTGATGTAATGAGAAAATAAGTGTAAAGAGGTAAAATTGTGGTGCAAGTAGAATTTTCTAAATGTCATAAATTATTTTTTTAGGAAAAGAACCAATATGTCTTATTTTGCTCTTAAGATTACTATTGAGTCTCATCAAGTTTCAATGTGGACAATTAAATCCTATTTATTATAAAATATTTCCAAAAGGTTCATTCCTCCATAACGGTGTATCATATCCCAATTTTACTCTTCTCATTTAATATGAAAAACAATTTTACAAAAATTTTAACTTAATTAAAATTAAAAATTTTACTCTTAATTTTTTTTAAAAAAAATTTCAGACACTATGCATACATATGGAAAAACTAGCGGTGTGCAACTCAAAAAGTGGTAATATTATAAAAATAATGACTAAAAAGAATGCACACATAGTATTTGTTTCTCAAGTAATAAGGGTCTTCTTTCCAAACTTATGATCTCAATTTTGTGCGTCATCATCCTCATAGTATAATTTTGGGCGAATTACACTAACAATCCCCGTAGTTTGGGATCTGTGTCATTTTGATCCCTAACTTTTCAATTGTGATACATTTGATCATACATTTTGAATTTTATTCCAAATAAAGACAATCAAATATGTTTCCTTTGTAAACAGTCCATTTCAAGGGTAAAGTTGTCATACAACTTATTTTGTGTTGGTTAACTTGTATGTTGTTTGAAATGTAATAGGCTTTTTTTTTTAATACATAATACTGAAACTTTCTTCATTATAAAATTCTGTTTGGTTTGATTTTCAGAATTTATTTTTAGAAATTTTTTTCTAAGAAACTGAAAATTAAATTGGTGAAAAAAAATTAAAAATATATCATTTTTATAAAATTTTATCTTTTGGGAGGGTAGAAATAATTTTTTTTTAAAATAATTTTTTAATATTTATTTTTGTTAAATTAGTTTCTATTTTTTTAAAAGTCAAACATGGCGACAACTTTTACGACATTGTTAAATTAATCCATTAAATCAAAAAATTCAAAATTAAAAACATTTCATATATTAAACATATCAATTACACATTAAAAACCTAATAACCATCCATTACATGATAACCATCAAAAATTATCTATTAACAACAAATACAACAATATATTACATGATAACCATAAAAAAAATCAACAAAAACAACCACTCATTACATGATCATCATCCAAACACATACTAAAAATTAATTTGGTAAAAAAATATAAAAAAAATGTAAAAGATTTATCATTTTTATATGTAATTTTCTCTTTGGTGGGTAGACATAATTTTTAAAGATTTAAAAATATTTTTTTGACATTTATTTTTGTCAAATTAGTTTATATTTTATCAAATTAACGACTTTGTCCTTGAAATGGAGGTATAATGTCTCCAATTGTCTTTATTTGCAACGAGATTTAAAATTCAGGATCAAATGTATCATAATTAAAAGGTTAAGGGCTAAATGACACAAATTCCAAACTATAGGGGACTGTTACATACAAAATAGAAACATACATATAACAAGATTATACATTCTTTACATTTCTTCCCCTTTGAACTATTTTCCTAAGATTTACAATGTCGTTTTCTTACATACATAACACAATAAAACAGTTCAAAGAGTGAGAAATATCTACAACAATTAAATCTCAGGTCTACTTTCTTTCAGAATATGTCCCATAATACAATAACTTCAACACAAATATATAATTACAAAACAGTTTCAAGATCCAAGACCAACAGGGTTTCAAAAGAATTGTATCCCAGTTCCAAAAAGGTTTCTTCATATCAAAATCATCCATTGGTAGACACTTCATCTTCATTTCCTGAAATTTGTTAACTTTGGGGTGAGCATAAGCTCAGTAGGTGATGAATTCAACAAATTATATAGCTTTATTCCAAATAAAGACAATCAAATATGTTTCCTTTGTAAATAGTCCATTTCAAGGGTAAAGTTGTCATACAACTTATTCTGTGTTGGTTAACTTGTATGTTGTTTGAAATGTAATAGGCTTTTTTTTTTTTAATACATAATACTGAAACTTTCTTCGTTACAAAATTCTGTTTGGTTTGATTATCAGAATTTATTTTTAGAAATTTTTTTCTAAGAAATTGAAAATTAAATTGGTGAAAAAAAATTTAAAATACATCATTTTTATAAAATTTTATCTTTTGGGAGGGTAGAAATAATTTTTTTAAAATAATTTTTTAATATTTATTTTTGTTAAACTAGTTTCTATTTTTTTAAAAGTCAAACATGGCGACAACTTTTATGACATTATTAAATTAATCCATTAAATCAAAAAATTCAAAATTAAAAACATTTCATATATTAAACATATCAATTACACATTAAAAACCTAATAACCATCCATTACATGATAACCATCAAAAATTATCTATTAACAACAAATACAACAATATATTACATGATAACCATAAAAAAAATCAACAAAAACAACCACTCATTACATGATCATCATCCAAACACATACTAAAAATTAATTTGGTAAAAAAATATAAAAAAAATGTAAAAGATTTATCATTTTTATATGTAATTTTCTCTTTGGTGGGTAGACATAATTTTTAAAGATTTAAAAATAATTTTTTGACATTTATTTTTGTTAAATTAGTTTATATTTTATCAAATTAACGACTTTGTCCTTGAAATGGAGATATAATGTCTCCAATTGTCTTTATTTGCAACGAGATTTAAAATTCAGGATCAAATGTATCATAATTAAAAGGTTAAGGGCTAAATGACACAAATTCCAAACAATAGGGGACTGTTACATACAAAATAGAAACATACATATAACAAGATTATACATTCTTTACATTTCTTCCCCTTTGAACTATTTTCCTAAGATTTACAATGTCGTTTTCTTACATACATAACACAATAAAACAGTTCAAAGAGTGAGAAATATCTACAACAATTAAATCCCAGGTCTACTTTCTTTCAGAGTATGTCCCATAATACAATAAGTTCAACACAAATATATAATTACAAAACAGTTTCAAGATCCAAGACCAACAGGGTTTCAAAAGAATTGTATCCCAGTTCCAAAAAGGTTTCTTCATATCAAAATCATCCATTGGTAGACACTTCATCTTCATTTCCTGAAATTTGTTAACTTTGGGGTGAGCATAAGCTCAGTAGGTGATGAATTCAACAAATTATATAGCTAATTGAATAACCCATGATCATGCAATGCAACATTTGAAATACATAAATGAAAATAAGCTTCTATATATGTGAGTGAAAATATTCAATGCATGAAATTATTCAATTTCTTCACAATATCCTCACCTAGGGGTGGTCGCAGTTCAGTTTTGGATGGTTTGCAGATCGATTTGGACCCGCCCGCATGTCTGCGGTTTGTGAAAAATTCAACCCACAACTGCCCGTAGTGCGGGTTGCAGTTTATACAGGTAGAGTTTGCGGATATGTGGGCGGTTTGCGGATTGGACTTTTTCCTTTAAACAATAAGCATGGTTCAAAAAAAAAAAAAAAAATAAAGTTAAAAAAAAAAAAAAAAAAAAAAGAATAAACAATAAGCAACTAAATTCATCCAAGTTATCAGAACCACATGCAGCAACTGTATATATTTTCAATTTGTTATGAATCTTCAATTTGTTTATATTTTCAACTGTATAGGTATACACACAACAACTGTTGTCAAACTTCAATAAAAGTATTTGATCAATGGGTACATAACAAAAACATTAAATTGCGAAAAAACCAAAAGGCAGTCTTCATTTTCTCTAGTTGCAATATTGATGTAATAAAATTTCTTTCAAATACAAGAATACCCAAGAGCATGCCTCAACCTAAAAAAGGAGCTACAAATTGATTCAAACTTATACGACTAATTTAGCAACTACAGCCGGAGAAGGTCACCAATCGTCGAAGGTTGATCTTGCAAAGGTCGATCAGTCGCTGCTGGTTGCCACACAGAGAAAGAGATGGAAGAACGAGAAAGAGTGAGATGAGAAGAGACAGGCTATGCACTACGTAGATGTTGAGAGATTAGGGTTTGGTTTGGGCAAAATTGATTCGATCTTGCGAAGGTCGATCAGTTGTTGGTGGTCGACATAAAGAGAGAGAGATGGAAGAATGAGAGAAAGTGAGATGAGAAAAGAGGCTGCGCAGATGTTGAGAGATTAGGGTTTTGTTGGGAAAAAATATCTATCCTAATCAATGGTCCATGGTTTTTTTTAAAAAAAAAAATCTAAGTGCGGGCAGTTCTTGCGGGTGCGGGTAAAACCCACAACCTGCTCTCAACCCCCAATCATTCCATATTCCAAACTGTATCAGCCCGAATTGTGTATACGAAACCTCCCATTCATGTAGTTTGGTTTGGGTTGGGCCGGTTGAACGGTTCGAATAACCCTATGCCCAGCCCTAGTAAACATGCTATGACGTCCCAAGTAAGAGCCGAAATTCAAAGCATACATACATAGATGTAGATTTGCTTACTGAAAATAGTTCCACATTTGCCAACTCCAGAAACGACGGCTCCAGAAACGACGGGGCAATAGGCACCCAAAAACATTTACCCTTCCACATTTGCCGGATCCATAAATGGCGGGGACATGGACACCCAAAACCATGTTTTTCCACATTTGCCGGCTCCAGAAACAGCGAGCTCATGGACACCCAAAAACATTTTCCCACATTCGTTCGGCAGTATGCGTAGACAGGGCAATTGGGCACCTTGGCTCCCTGCGTGGGTACCAATTACATTACACAACTTAAACCCAGCTTGACTCACTACCCAGACACATAGCCTATTTACCCACTTCCGTTTTTCAACAATCATCCTCATCATAATATTAAGAGATATATGAAATGCATATGATGCATGAATTTGTAAATCTTTAATTTTCCCTAAGATGATTTCAAATCATAGAAATTTCATACTTCTCACATCATAGTTGAAGGACACCTCATTACCATTCCTTATCAACTCAAGGTGTATGTAGAGAAAAGCTTCTAATCCTATATTTCAACCTTAAAGTCATGTGAATACATTCAATTTCATGTTTTTGAAACCAATTGAGCAAAACCCCTTGAGTTGATGGAAAAAATTCATTATTGAACAAGTCTCAGGACTAGGGTTTATGGAAAAATTTGGGGTTTTCTCTCTAACAAAAATTAGGGGTTAATTTACACCATCAACTACAATAATCATCATTAATAACCATAATTTCAATCGTAATCACAAAGTATTATCCACATATTTCCAAATCATTTACCAACAACACGATCCATACATATATACATTCATACATATATATATGTATATATTACATGAATAACTATGAAATTACCACATAAGTCGTTCAAACTGAAGATATATCATTAAAGACACCCCTACCTCGAAATTGGAAGCTAGAGTTGCGAATCACACTTAAGACGCCGATGAACTTGCGAAACAATCGGTAGAAATGTCGATCTAAGCTTCCTTTCAACTTTCCTTAGAAGATTTGAGTGGATCTTGGGTTGAGATTAGAGAAATCTAGGGTTTATGGACTAGGATTTTCGAAAAAGTAAGGTTAGAGAGGGAGGGAGAGAGTATGAAAAGTGGAATGAAAGTAACGAAGAATCGACTTTTTTTAAAAAAATTTGCTATCCCGACAGATTGCTCGAGCGCAACTTCATTCGCTCCAGCGAACATCACAATTACGAAGGGATCGCTCGAGCGATCATTCCACCGCTCGAGCGAAAAATGAGAAGTCCCAAAATTTTACAGAGCTACAGTAAAATTACTGGGAGTATGAATTCTACGCTCAAGCAACAATTTCACCGCTCAAGCGGTCCCGCCTGCAAAATAGCAAACTATTGGGAGCTGAAGATCTTTGCTCAAGCGACCAAGTGACCGCTTGAGCGGTCCAAAAAACTCAATTGACACAATTAGTGTAGTTCGTCCTATAATTTTTACAAAAACACCAATTATACAGGTATTTTGAAAAAACTCAAAATATGAGACATATTTTTGTCAACACCATGAAAAGCCAAACCCAAAATATGAGAAATATTTGTGTCCCATATTTTGTCAACACCATGAAAAGCTAAAGACATATTTGTATCAACACCATGAAGAGCCTTCACATATATCATAATTGTAACGCCCCAAAATAAATAGACATTCTACTCCATTATAATATTGTCAACGTGCGAAACACAACAACAATAATTATGTAACATCGTTTTCAACACATGCCTCGGTACATGCTTTTAGTTCTACAACATGAATTCTATCTATGATGAACAAAACTAAATTGTTACAAGTTAATACCTTAAAGGCTCTGTCACAATTAGTGTAGTTCGTCCTATAATTTTTACAAAAACACCAATTATACAGGTTTTTGCAAAAACTCAAAATATGAGACATATTTTTGTCAACACCATGAAGAGCCAAACCCAAAATATGAGAAATATTTGTGTCCCATATTTTGTCAACACCATGAACAGCTAAAGACATATTTGTATCAACACCATGAAGAGCCTTCACATATATCATAATTGTAACGCCCCAAAATAAATAGACATTCTACTCCATTATAATATTGTCAACATGCGAAACACAACAACAATAATTATGTAACATCGTTTTCAACACATGCCTCGGTACATGCTTTTAGTTCTACAACATGAATTCTATCTATGATGAACAAAACTAAATTGTTACAAGTTAATACCTTAAAGGCTACAAATTTCCAAGGCCTTGCCCGGTTACAGCAAATGAGTCACAACTCAACAAAAGGAAGCCTGTGGCTTAAATTACAACAAATAACAAAGGAAAACAATAAATACGAGCCTCAAGGTCCAAGATCCTCCCAAGTCATCACCTTGTCGGAGGCACACCAGTTCACCTGAAAGTTGTTTCCCTTGTAGGGTGAGCATAAAGTCCAATAGAAATAAACTTAATGACATGCATGAAGCTTAACAATGCCATAAGATGAATGCACGTGAAATGTCATGGTAAAACATGCATTTTCTCTCTTTGAAACAATGTAATGCGAGATTTCCAAAACATCTTCCCAAGTCAACTGTATTCTTTTAAAACAATCAAGTGGTAAATATAACGAATAAATCTCCAAGGCTAGTGTTCATAATAGTAACTATACAAGTCACTATGCCATTTTTACCGGTACTAATTGGAAGGCTCGGCACCTACTGCGTGGGTTTAGGTCTTACGCCATGAACACATAGACCAACTTAATTCTGCTTTAACACCCCCGTACAGCTTCATCATTTTATTTACCATTCTAGTTATACAATACATGTATCTCAAAACAACCATACATTTTTCAAAATGTGAAATCTCCAGTTACAAATCCATGATATGCAAAATGCGATGTATGATTTGTAAACATTTTCATTTCCCTAATCCACATGCAATTTCTACAACAATCAATACAACCCTCCATCGGTTGCCAAAAACCAGTATCTCTAATTAAAAGACAACAACAATAATAATATTCTAAATTCATAACCAAATCAGAATCCCAATGATTTGTACAAAATCTCATGATTCCCAAAACAACATTCACGCTCCTCACGAGTCTTGTGAATCTCAACCGAAAATATACAATTTTCCCAAAACCGTTCATATCGTTTCTAACAAAATCACTATTTCAAAAGAGTAAATAATACTCGACATTTTCTAATAATTCAAAACATTTCTCAACCAAACCTTATTTCAATCAAAATCCACAACCATTCCAATTCCATCTTTTTCCATAAAAACACCCAAACCCTAGTTTTTTATTCACTTTGAGAAACCCTTTAAAAACTATTTCCTTCAAAAACTCATGACACAACAACCACTAGGTTACCAATCCCAAACCATAACCAAAAACAAGTCTTTTTTCCCAAATTTGTTTATCAATAAATATATATTCAAAACTACCTTTTCGAAAACCCGTAACTAACAAAATAACATATAGCGAAGCTAAACAACATGCACACCGTTAAGAAATCCCTCCCTTCAACCCAAAAGTAGAGAAAGCCCAAAAGCCCCAAAAGTCAACGTCAACGAAAACACAAACTTTTCAGATTAGAACGAAACCCTCGATGAACTCTATCTTTTCTCCAAAGGACAAAGGTGTGGAGATCAAAGGGTGAGGGTGTATTTGAGGTTTAAAGGTGAGTTTTAGAGAGAGAGAGAGAGAGAGAGAGAGAGAGAGATTAGATCTAGGTTTTTGAAATGTTTAGAGAGAGAGAGAAATGAAAAAGTGATTCAAAATGTGACTTTTACGGATTGATATATGCGCAGACCACTCGAACGACTAAAATATCACTTGAGCGACCAGACATATTAAATGAGACTGCTCGAGCGAACAAGTCACTGCTTAAGCGCACAATGACAGCCTTCTAGAAGTTTTGCAGATAGTGGCTAACTGCTCGAGCACAAGAAGGACCACTTGAGCTAAGACCACTCAAGCACAAGAAACACCGCTCGAACGAAGAAAACTACACTCCCAGTATTTTTGCAGACTTTACAAAAATATTGGAAGGTCTCAAAGACTGCTCGAGCGCAAGAAAGTTCGCTCGAGCGAACAAGCCAAATTCTAGACAGCAACTCCTTAGAAAAACTAACTCCCAACCCATTCTGAACGCAACAATGACGCTCCAACAACCAAACTCAACAAGGAATAAGATGAATAAAGATATGAATAACCATTCAAGACAAGAAATCTCAGATCTAAAACAATAAACAGGTCGGGTCTAAACCAGAATTGTTATAATAATATAGGCATAGAGTATTAGGGTAACTTACATTGACGCCCCCTGAGATTTCTGTTTAATATAGATCTTCACCTCACATTTGAAAACTACACTTACCCCCCTGTCAGATTAAAATGACATATTTGCCTCTTAACCTTTATACATATAAAATAATAAAATAATGCTGATATTTTGTTAATGTTATTTCAAGAGAAATAACAATTATTTTCTATGGTTTAATGCATACAAAAAATTAAATTTCTTTATTTTTCATGTTTTTATTTTTTACTATTTTTTTTAATATTTTAAGCAATTATTTTATTTTATTTTGTAGATACACCTAATCTAGATATACTTAAGAAGTGTAATATTTTGTGATTTTTTTTAAATTCACCAAATATAAAAAATATATATATAAAAATAAAAAAATTTAGTAATACTGTAATAAATGTGGGTGAATAGACGAGAAAGAAAAATGATGGTGGGAATAAAAATAAAAAATTCTATTTATATATAAAAGTTTATACAGAAAATATCATAAAAATATTGTGATAGTGATGTTGTAAATATAAATCATGTTTATGGATGTTTTGTTTTAAAGTGAAAGATCCACATTTGAAAATTACACTTACCCCCCTGTCAGATTAAAATAACATATTTGCCTCTTAACCTTTATACATGTAAAATAATAAAATAATGCTGATATTTTGTTAATGTTATTTCAAGAGAAATAACAAGTATTTTCTATGGTTTAATTCATACAAAAAATTAAATTTCTTTATTTTTCATGTTTTTATTTTTTACTATTTTTTTTAATATTTTAAGCAATTATTTAATTTTATTTTTTAGATACACCTAATCTAGATATACTTAAGAAGTGTAATATTTTGTGATTTTTTTTTAAATTCACCAAATATAAAAAAAAAATATATAAAAATAAAAAAATTTAGTAATACTGTAATAAATGTGGGTGAATAGACGAGAAAGAAAAATGATGGTGGGAATAAAAATAAAAAATTCTATTTATATATAAAAATTTATACAAAAAATATCATAAAAATATTGTGATAGTGATGTTGTAAATATAAATCATGTTTATGGATGTTTTGTTTTAAAGTGAAAGATCACCATTAAACTATACCATTGTGTTTGAAAATTTTATATAAATTTTATGTTTGTATATCATCATTCAATAAGAATACGTTCATGTATAATTTAATGATAGAAAGTTATAAAATGTAGTCATGATGATAAGAAGAAACATTATGAAAAAGGACAAAATGGTCATTTAGAAAATTTTAGGGCATGACATCAGTTATTCAGGGGCAATTTGTAATGAGATTAAAACCTTTAGGGAGAGGAATATAATTTTTCAAACTTAAAGAAAAAAATCTGTATTAAATAGAAATCTCAGATGGTGTCAGTATAATTTACCCATAATAATATAGATGGATGAGAGACAGCCACCACATACCTCCTTGAGAGTTTTATATGATGGTCAACACGACGAAGAGGAAGATGAAAAACCTTGTGCAAACATCCTGTGGTTTGGATTATTGTTTTTGGGAATTATAATCAGATCTAACTTGTGTGTGTGTGTGTGTGTGTGTGTGTATTACCGGTAGAACTTGTAGATAATTTGGTTCGACTGGTTTAAGTCCTTATGCTAACACGGGTGAACTAACGCTTTACTTGGTTAAATGATTTGAAAAGTGATTTAGAAGGAAAGAAAAAATATGTGTGAAATTAGATGAAATGTAAGTATATTTTATTTATATTTTATCTATATTTTCTTTTTTCATTTCCAAATATTTTTCTAAATCCCCTACCAAATACAGCGTAAATGATTTTCTTTGTTTTGTGAGCTTATCATTCATTCCTTCATTCATGTAGGGTCACTAGATCTGCTAACTTTATTTATCACGTATGTGTGCGTATGTACTGACAAATAGAAGGGCAACATGGATATCTCTAGTACTTAGGTCTCGTTTGAGAATATGTTTTTTTATTAATTTTTTAATTTTTTAGCTAAAATATAGTAAAAAATGTTTGGAATGACTTTTCAATTTTTTATGAAAAGATGTGCAAAAAGTAAAGAGAAAAAGGAATATTTGACTTTTTGGTATAAGTTGTTGACTTTTTAATTTTTTTAATGACTTTTTGACTTTTAGACAAAAAAGTGATATTTCCAAGTGAGACCTTAAGCATACTTAATTGCAGCATGTTTAACTTAGTGTGGGAGCCGAATAATGGCAAAATCAGAAGGTGCGTACCTTAGAAGACTGATATTAATCAGCTATATCCTACGAGAATGGATAGCCGAATATAATACATGTGCCGAATAAGTGTAGATCCTCAGAGCCGAATAAGAGAAAGGACAATGATTAAAAAGTAGGCCTTGGCCCCGAGGATCAAAAGGAATAGGTATAAATACAGAAACAATGGATTGAGAAAGGTATGTAACAATCACTTTTTGCTTAACTTAGAAGACAAGCTATTTGAAGTACAGGAATTGACTTGTCCGTCGGAGTGCTAATTCCGGCACCCCCGATCGGAGTGTTTGTGTCTTTTCAGGTGACTAGCTAAGGATCACTAGCGTCTCCCAGGATCTGAAGAGTATTTCCAAAACCACTTCTCCACAATTGGCGTCATCTGTGGGAATACTCAAATACATCCATGGCAGGCGTGACTGAAGATCCTTCGATAGCCACTGACGAGACCGCACAGAGAGATGACCTCACTCTAGCAAATATGCTCGGAAAGGAAACCATCGCTGCAAGATGCGCCTTGAACTTCGACTCACCAACGACTTCAGTGCAAAAGACAATGCAAGCGATCATGGAACAAGCAAAGCAGAATGAACAAAGGCTGGAGAACATGATCGCTGAAAATGAACGTCTCCGTCAAGATTTGGCCCTAGAAGTAGCGAAATCCAGAGAAGCCGTGCGCCAAGATCCCGAACGACCTCCGAGGGCAGGTGGACAACGACCTCGAGCCCGACCAAAGGATACCGATAGCGACTCCAACTCATTACCCACGGAGCTCAACAAGAAGGGACGATCCGAAACTTCCAGTCGAACATCCAGCTCCTCCGAAAAAGTCTACATACAAGAACAAGCGCAGAAGAAGCAGTTCAGACGAAAAGGACCACATAATCCTTTTGTCCGACAGATTGCAAGAGCGACCCTGCCAAGAAGTTCAAAGCTCCGTCATTCACTCTTTATGACGAAAAATTAGACCCACTGATCATATCGTCATTCAAGCAGGCCATGACATTGCATGCAAACAACGAAGCCCTCATTGTCGAATATTCCCAGCAGCCTGGGCCATTAGCTGTCAGGTGGTATTACAAGCTGGAGCGCGCTTCGATCAAAAGCTTCCATAATTACAGGAATCCTTCAGGGCAGGTTCATCACCAACGAGGACAG